>VYZQ01012444.1:50180-76939 GCA_013400655.1 Mystacornis crossleyi | reverse complement strand
CCAGTGAGTACTGAGGCTCTGTTGACTTAGACTACCCAAGTATCTCCTTATTTTTTTTTTTTTTATTTTTAAAATTATTTTTATTTTTGGAAGGATGTGTGTCATTGTTTGAAGACAAACACTGAACAAAAACAGATATAAGCAAAATAAGAGACTACAGCTGAGAAATGGCTAGGAAAGACTCTCCAGATAAGTGATGGTGTATAACACTGCAAGTCCTTCAGAGCCCTTTATGACCTGATGAGAATCAGTCAGCCGCCCACAGAGATCCTCACAAAAAAATATTGCATTAACCAGAATAACAAGCAGGCCAGCCTGGGTGTAGAAGGGATCTTGGTTCAGATTTTCACTTGCTTGCTCACAGTGCTGCACTGAGATCTACCTCTAAACTTAGTTTCCAGTTGGTATCATTACTGTCTCTGTTTTTCTGCACCTTTCTATGTTTCTCTGGTTTTGCTCAGAAATATAACCTGAGGATCTGCTCCACTCAAGCATCTAAGTTCTAGGGGAACAGAAAAAAGAAATAAAAAAAAAAAAAACCCAAAACACACCAAAAAGGCATTTCTGATGAATTTTAATTTCTGAATGGAAAGCTAAAAATAATTCCCAAGTAGCTCTAATCAAAGCACAAGTATAAATCACACATGATTCACAGTACAGCATCCAGTGGGAGTTTCTTGGGAGGGATTGCTTCCCCAGGGCCCTGGTTTCAATGTGACACGTGTGTTTGGCTTCTCTCCCACTTCTGCAGAGCACAAGTAAGATTCCAGCCTCAAGACTGCAAATTCACTTGGCATGTTGACATCTGCAATCAGACTGAATGGCTTAAAATAGTTCCCTTTGTCCCCATAGCAGTTCATTTATTCTGATCTGTGGGAGGTGAGATACCTTTCCTTGTTTTGGCTATTACAAGAAAATAATAACAAAACTTTCACTCTCATTTCTCCATCTCCTTAAATTTGCTATGTGTTTTGAGCTCTTAAGGACTTGAGAATTCTCTGCTAACGCAGGCCCAGATCTTTGTATCTGCACCCAGAGATTTCTTTTCCTTTCCCTCCACATTTCACTATGTGTCTCGGGTATTGTTCTACTTTCTCAGTTGCCAATGACTAATTTAAGTTGTCCCAATTCTCAACTCTCTCCTGCTAGCCTCCCCCAGTGATCCCAAAAGAATTTCCTGAGACACTTCCCTTCCTTTCCTTCTCAAACTCTGTCCCCCCACTCAATATCTAATAATTAATGTAAATGAATTCATCAGTAACAAAATAATACTGGAGGGAGAAGGAGGGTCTGACTGATTGTGCAAAATACGTGGACAGCTCTGGGAAAACAGTTTTTCTTTAAATCTCTATATCCTGCAATGTACCTCCTAAAAGCTGCCTTAATCAAGACTGTTCACGTTACCCAGGGATACTTAAGCAATCCTAAGATAATCATTTTCAGGTGAACTGCATTTTCCAGGCAGTAACCATAAGTCACTTCCTGCAGCTCCAGCCTGGCAGACCATTTCTAATCCTTAAACTTAAAATGATCTTAATTTATAAAACTGTTCCTTTAAAAGGAAACAATCCCTTAAAATCACACTTTTCACAAGTGTGTTTCCACATATTCAATGTAGTAGTATGAATACAAAGACTGTTTGCTGACGAATCTTTGGCGTTTGCCAGCCCTGAAGATGTCTGAAGCTGTGATTGCCAGAAAAGGGTTTCTCAGAGGCCCCTGGGAGGCCACAATCCCTTTTCCACACTGGCATCACTGCTATGACTGAGAAGTTGTTCATTCAATTACACAGAGGTTCATCTATTTCACTGTCTCCTCTGGTAGTTTTAAGTTGTTCTATGTTCAGATTTTATGCTGCAGATATATCGGGCTTGGTGAATGCAGACAAGAATTTTATTTCATTATCTTAAAATATTCAAATTACACATCCACAATAAATATTGACAGGGAGGTGAAAGGAAGACTTTAGTGCATCTCACAGTAAAAGTTACAGTGGCAGAAGGGAGTGTGTAGGGTGGATGTGAAAAGCACAGCAGAAAGCCTTGGATCTTTGGTGCACTGAGTGGGGACTGATGCTGCTAAACCCCTGAAGAATCATGCCCTGCGTATGAGCCATCCTCTCCTTAGATCCATCTCCAAGATCCTCTGTGGAGTGGCGAATCTTTTATGTTTCTGCATTCATTAGCAACACCATGGGACCAGTAAGTAATTGCATAAATTCTCTTGCTCATAATTTGATACTGTTTGGTTTTAATTGGTACTAGAAAATAAAAAGAGGATCATAAGATAATTCAGCCTAGAAAAGATCTCAGGAGCTCTTTAACCTGGCTTCCTACTCAAAACAGGGTCATCTCTGGAATCAGGGGAGGCTGTTTGGGGCTTTACTGACTCAAGCCTTAAAAGCCTCCAGGGATGCAGAATGCACAACCTCTCTGGACAGCTTCTGCTTCCAAAAGCTCACCAAGGCTTGCATTTGGTATAGCTGCAGAAATTCTTTTCTTTTTTTCCAGCTCCTGGAAGCTACAAAAATAGTCAGGTAACATTTTCTGGTTGATGACCTTAAGCAAGTTGCAGTCTACAAGCTGGCCTTGCCTTCCAGTGCTGGGTTTCCAAAAGCTGTGCTACTCCAAACCCTGGGCAGCCCCCACTCCCTGATGTGTGCAAGGTCCTGCCTCAGGTCCTGCTGTAAGGCTGCAGCCACACTTGGCTCAGCTTTGCTGTCTATTTCATAGTCAGGAAAACCCACGTGTGGAGAAGTTTGTGGTGTACGTCAGCAGTGTAAAGTCACTAAAAAAGATGGGAATTTCCAATCACTGCCTTCAGTGCCATGTTCTACATTGGCTCTCTTGCTGTCTATGCAAACTTCAGCCCTAGTCTGCTCTTAATGGAGTGGACTTACATCGTATGGGATCCACAGTCAACTCCTTAAGCTGCCACTTGCTTTTACTGCCTCATCTTTTTTACTGTAGCTATTGAAATTTACAGTTAATTCATAGATCTTATTCCTAATTTTGATCCTGTTCCCTACAAGACCATCACTGCCTGCTCTTCAAAGCTTTTCTTCACTGTGTGTTCTGGGCTGGTGTGAATCAGACCAACTCCAAGACACAGCCAGGGGCAGCATCAGGGTTTGCATTTTTATGTGCAGTTCTGAAATCTGGCAGTTAAGATGCCAACAGACAAAGTCCTGCCTCTGGCAGCCCCTTTGCCCTTCACAGCGAGACATCTGAGCTGCTCATCCATTAGGCTCCTCATCACTGCAGCCATCAGCATTACATGTTATGGAAACTCACCGCCAACTCTGCTTTCCTTAAAATTCTGCCCTGTGGTCCTGGTGCTGTTTGAGAAGGAGTTTAGGTATTGGTGAGTGGGATGAGGGTAAAGTAGGGCAGACTGGGAAGGGAGGAAGGGGGAAGTGAACTGGCAGTGATAATCTCATTGGCTTCTCAAGATAGGTTGCCTCCTCTCATCACTCAGGGTCCCTAATCACAGAGGAGCACCAAAGGAAAGGCAGAACTTCAGCAGAAATAACCCTTCCTTTTCAGCGGGCACAGCACTGCTGCCCATGTCCATGTAACAGAGGTCTGTGTTATGGGAATATTTCTCCTCTGTGAGGAAATTCAATAATAAAATTTATTTCGATCAAATAAAATTGATTGATACAATACAAGGTAGATAGTCTCACTGAAAATAAATTTTTCTTCCCCCCCCCCGGAATACCTTGATTTGGGGTAATTCAAAGACTCCATCTGAGACAGAAAAATCAACATTTTGTTTTCAACAACTTTATTACATGCCATGAATGATTTTAATTCACTTTTCTTTGTTTCATAATCTTTTCCTTTCAGAAATTTTTGTTCCAAAAAGAGAGAAAAATGTGCCCTGACATGACCAGCATTTTATGAGTTTTCTCCAAAATGAAATCCTCATTAGCTGATCTAATTTCTATAAATATTTTATCTTAATGGAATCATACATTTCAAAAAGAACATGGTTCTACCACATGTCCTCTGATTTTCACTGTACTAGTTTGGTGATGTTTGTTCCAGACTATTATAAGAACTTTATGGGGCTTTGCTACAACATTTTCATGGACCACTAAATGCCAGCAGCAGGTAGGTACGATGAGGAACGCGTTACTGACCACATTTGCCACTCCAGCCTCCTCACTGTGTTATTTGCATAATAGGGGGGATGCGAGCCGCTTTGACTTCAGACAGGTATCCCAGCTTTGCTTGGAGTAGGAAGGCTTAATTTGTGTGAAATCTTAGAGCCTTATTCCCCACACGGAGCCACGCACAGCTGTGGCCACGCCGCTGTCGCCAGCGCCAGCGGGGGCTCTGTGAATCACTCGGGCCCCACAGTGAGCTGAGGACCAGTTTCCCCCTGAGCTGCCTCTTTGAAGTGCTGCTCGAGCACAGCCCCCACGGGCCACCAGCGGGCTGACATTTTGTGCAGCTCCTGTTTGGCAACCGGGCTCGAAATAACAGCAAAGGAAGATCTTTGACCCTGGCTGATGTAGCATATAACTAGATAGACTTCTGAAAATGCAGGGTTCTTACTGGCACAATCTGGGAGAAGAAGAGGAAAGACAGAAAGAAACTTTTAATAAAGAAAAGTCCAGGTATTTGTTTAAAAACACCACATGGAAAAGAACATTACTTCTTTGGCTGAGCTCTAGTCCTGAATCTGTTTGCTTTGACATTTACTGTTAAATCAGTACCAGATTATCTTCACTATTTAAAGAAAAGCTAAAATCCACTTGTTTTATCTCAGGGTAATTAGTTTGAGGGCTGTGAGGTTGAACTCAGTATGTTCAGCTTGTAAAACTAGTGTCCTTTTCCAAATTTTCTCCTTTATGTTGAAGCTGTTACTGTTTGTAGCCAAAAATTACTTGTTCTCCACCCCCATTTCAGCACTGTTATATCTATCCTCTTCAGCCACAACTAGCTGAAATAACTCTAATCACCTATTTTTACTGTTTGAGTTAGGGAGTGTTCACAGGACTCATTTTGCCAGAAGAGCTGAAATGCTTGCAGAAAGGGAAAAGGGAAAGAGATAGAAATTCAGAGCTGCAAAATAGCAGCTGAACATGATAATATCATCAGCTGGCAGAGGTGGCTGCACACTGAGCATCTGTCTATGGCCTAAAATGACTTTTCTTTGAGGATTTGTTTGTTTGTTGGTTGGAGCTTTGGTTTGTTTTGTTATACTGCAGGATCACTCCTAACTGCTAATACAATTCAGAAAGAAACTTCAGAAAAAGAACCCCAAGTCCTATGGTTTTAAATTCCCTATCGGGTTTTGGGAAGAAGCAGTTTGTGGCAAACAAGGAAGACAAACCTGGATCCTTTGCTGCAACCTTCCTCCTGTTTAAGAAGATTTGTGATTCTACATCTAAATCCAACAACTTTCCATGTGGCCCTGGTAAGTTACATAAGCTAAACTTTTCACAATTTGATGTCTAAAACTAATCCTTTAATCCATATTTAGGATCCTGTAATTAACTAGTCTTAAATGTTATCTGCAGGTGCTCAGACATACTGAAAAATTGATAAAGTATATACTTATTCTTACTTAAGGCATCCAAATTTGAATTTTTTGATATAATGACTGCTCCTAGGTGTTAATGAAGACTTTCATACATTGAAGGGTTCTTCTGATGAAGAAATTTTAAATCACACTTCTCTGTAACTGCTTAAAATTATGCTTCAAGCACAAAAAGAAGTCCAAAGAGGAAAGAAGCAAATTCTAGCAATCTTTTCCCCATTCCATGACAGGCATTTTTAGTCAATCTTTTTTTGTAGTGTTTGGGGGAACCTCTCTCCTCCCATGAACTCTATATAGGGAGGGTGGCTCGTGTTTAACAGAGAGAGACTTGCTGAAGGTCATGGTACTGGAGGTGGGGGGCACAAGAGTTGTCTATTCACAGATTCTGGCTGAACGACTGGGAAAACAAGGTTATCCTAATAGCTAAGCTGAATGAATTTAACTCTTTGTTCTCTGCCTCATGGATTACAGCTACAGAGAAAACTTTTTCTGAGAAACTTATGGTTTTCAACAAGCTCCCATTAGTTTAGAAGTAGCAAAAGATTCCCTCCTGTCCAAATGGTCTAAATGCTCTCACCAACTTTTCTAGCTGCCTTCATCTCCCTCTTCCCAAGGTTACTGGATTGTCCTCCTTAAATAGAGGAGTAACTGTGGGAGACAAAGGGGGAAACAGGCCTCCAAAGCAGGAAAAAATAAGTAAAGATGTGGTGATTTCTTTTATCAGACTTTTGCTTAAGGTTTCCTCCCTCCATTTCTCTTACAGAGGCACCATCCTGACAATCCCTGTCAGATGATTTAGGATGAGTAATAAGGGTCTTTGTTACTACTTTTCTATGGACTGATGCACAGGATTTGTCAGGGGGGTGGATTTTGGGGTAGGAAGAGCCAGGTAAAATCTCAGAGGCTGCACTCCTGAGCACTGCCTGTTACCTCTTTCCCCAGGGCTGAGCCATAGGACTAGGAGCTGAAGGACTGGCATGCATCAGGCTTTTGTTTCTGGAGCAGAATTTCCCCAAGTGGCTGATAACAGGCTCAGTCTATTCTGTGAAGGATGTTTTTAGAGCCTGCCTTGATACATTTATTATAAACAAAAGCTACAGAATGTTAAATTTTGTCTTTAACAAAATGCTGTTCTGGCTATTCAGATAAAAACAAGTTTGGCTTGGGGTTTTTTAGATGCAGAGCTGCCTTTGCTGTAGGAATTCTCACGTATTAAGGAAAGATCAATACCACAGCTAATGGCCTAAGGTATCAGAAAACCTCACTGGAGGAAATGAGAATGTTGTCTGGAAACCAGATGATGATAATCCTCAGGATAAATGGATTTAGAGATTTCCGAAGCCATTTTAGTAAACAGAGGGCAGACTTAGGCAGTTATTCCAACAAGTTCCTTTACAAAAGCAAAAGAGATTGCCATTTTCCTGTTTGGTTTTAGTCTTGACATTGATGAGTCTCAGCGAATACTTATTAACCTCTTAGATGCAGAACTGACCTTTTAATAAAGCAACCTCTTCTTCTTTACGGAGAAATCAACACCAGTTATTTTGTCTTGCAAACATTGTCCTTGCACATGCTGTGGACAAAAGCTGGCAGAGAGCAATTGGTTTCCCTGGAGTCAAGCAAAGGCAGGTGGAAAACTCATAAATGACTCAAGGCAGAGCTCAGACAAGTACCAGGGAGCAAGGATGCCCTGATTCTGCTCTGGGGTTCATGGCTGTGAACCAGAGTATAGCAGTGTTTAGTGTGGCCAGTAAGACCATCCAAACAGCCCTGGTGCCCAAGGTCAGAGGTCCATCTAGCCCGCCCAACCCCATTCATCTTCTCTCTCACTATCCCTGCAAACCCCTCTTTCCCAAGATGGTGACTGATAGCCTGGGTCATCTCTTCCCCTGTAAAATCTATTTCATTATTTAGTTCACATGTGTTATATTTTTTAGGTTTACTACTTCCTCTGTGAGAATAAAAAAAAAAAAAAAAACAAACCAAAAACAAAAACAAAAAAACCCCCAGCATCTGAGATCTGCAAGCTCATGGTACTTCTGCAGCTGCTTAGAAACGTGCTCTGCATTGTTCCCTGTTCTTTCCCACATCTTCATGACTGTTACAGGGGCCTGAGCTTAAGTGTTTCATTTTCTCCCTCTTTGAATACAAGCATTTAATCTGCTTTGCAGGTTTCCAGTGGATTTTGGTGCATCAGCTAAACTCCCCAAGGTGTGTGCAGAACCAGACCAACAAAAAGGTGAAACACATAAGTTTAAACCACTCTGAGTGCCAAAGCAGTTTACCTTGCAGTCAGAGCAGGGTCAGCTATGCCCACTGACTCTGCCCAGAGAAGCTGTGGCCACTCCATCCCTCGAAGTGCTCAAGGCCAGGTTGGAGGGGGTCAAAACAACCTGGTCTAGTGCAAGGTGTCCTCCCCATGTCAGAGGGGTTGGAACAATCTTGAAGGTCCCTTCCAACCCAAACTATTCCATGATGCTGAGACATGCTAGATTTGGTCCAGCACTGCACATTTTCCATGTGTACCTGGTCCTGCTTCCCACATGGTTACTGGGGCAGTAATAATCCATCTCTCTCTGGCCCATGGGGCCTCATTTTCATCAGTGACTTTGTCTGAGACAATGAATGTGATACTGCTAAACAGAGAGCAGTTACACCTTGCCCTGCCTAGTTTCTCATCTATTTTCTCTGCTCAAGAAATGTGGAAAGGACTATGTGCATGGAAACTCACTCTCTGTTGGTCTAATAAATGATATTACCTCTTTACAGTAACTTTTCCTTTCACGCATCCTTAAAACTTTGTAGTTGTAAGAATACTATCACTACAATATGTTATTATGCCTATTGTATTTCTGACTGAGCCATAAAATCAAGGATCTTACAGTCATTAAAAATCCCCCAACACTCCTCACTAAAATAGACATGTTAGTTCAGGTTCCCTGGCCCAGTGAGCACAATCTTTACATAATGTTTCGGCTGAATTGTGGCTCCCTCTACTTTCAGTTGTAGCTGTGGGTTGTTAACAGCTGCCATGATTCCCCCGCTTCCCCCAAGAGACCAAGCTGCAAATGAATTATAGATATAATACAAGCAGTCTTACACGTGTCACCCAAAGCCTCTTACATGGGTCACAATCATATGGTTATTGTCCTGTCAGATCTTTGAAACAAAAATCCGTGGACTTTGTGAGACGACCCCAGTGTATTGATTGCTATAAAGGAGACAGACAATCTTTGACTTGAGATAAAAAGATATCAGACATCTGTGATTAACGATCAGCAAAACTTGAGTGCTGCAGAGAGAGCTTTTAATTGATTCTATCAATGTGCCTGTCTGCATATTTATGCACCAGATGTGCGTATGCAAAGTGTTTTGATGTACAGATCTTACCTGTGTGTGCCCACAGATAAAATCTGCACGAGAAATATGTGGCAGGACTGCAAGAGCCCCAGCACACCGGGGGTCTGGCTGCTGGGTCCAGGGACCAGCTCAGTGCCAGCCTGTGGGTATCCCAGGCTGTGTGTCATCCTGGATCCCCTCACTGGGCCTGATCCTTATCCCCCACCCACACGTAAGAAAGAAGACAGCAAGAGAGGGGAGGAAGGAGAAGAGGAAGAAGGCAGAAGAAAGCAGGAAGAAGGGGAGAAGGAAAAGAGAGGGAAAAAAGGAGAAAAAGAGATAAAGAAATACAGAATACAGTGTAAATATCTTTTTACAACTTCACTTAAATGTAGACTCCTCCAAAAGAAGAAACAAGGAGATGACAGTGAGGACTGAAGCTTGGACTCTGTCCAGATGCTCAATTGACTTTGTCGTTCCTGTCCTATTTTGACCTTTCCATTTTTCAAGGGTAATTAAACACTCCAGCTTCAGATTGGATCTTGCTTCAACTAGTGATTCACCTCCACCGACAAGGTAAAGAGCTACACAGGAAAGGTCCAACCTGGCTGCCCAAACAGCCATGTCCATATTGGTCTTATTTTATGTGAATATAATGCCACCAAGTAATTAGCAATAAAAATACTGTGCAAGAGCTGTGTATGACATTAGGATTGAGTAATTTGGTCTTTAACCCATCTAGCAGCTACTGCAGGATGCACTAAGTGACTGAAACCCATATATCTCATTATAATAAATATTTTATAGATGACATCTCAGCCCAAATCACCTTCCATGACATTGTTTTTAAATCCACTGGCAGGTGAGAGGGTGATTTCGGTGGCTGGTCGCTGGAAAAGAAATCTTCCCTTGCTGTGTTAAAATTAGCCCATATTCATAACAACCAAGTGTTTTCATTTGATCCGTGTCAAACATCAACAATGCAATAAACTGGTGGCCCTGCTTCAGTCTCTGTCATTCAGGGGATGAAAGACCACTTCTTCCCCACCTTGGGTGCCTATTTACCATTTCTCACCCTTGGGCTGATGCCTACTTGTGAGAAAACTCTCACAGTGGACATCCTGCTATATTTGTTTTGTGGAGAGGCAGAAGACTTTGCTATTTAAGGCTGTAAATCTGGCATTTTCACAAGTGCTGAAATTCACACCTTTGCATTTCCTGCTAGATCCCTGCTATATAAGGTGAGCAAAGGTAACCACACTGCTGATATTTGCAGTAGTCCTTCATCTCACTCCTTTTGGGAGTGTTCCCATGCACATAAGTACTCTTCATCTCTGACGTCTGAAGGCAGCTCTTTATCCATTCTTAAATGGCTGTGAGTGACAAAGCATCAGAGAAAGCTTCCTAACTGTGAAATTTATTAGACAGGAGAGCTAAGTCGTCTAGGGGAAGTGTTGGAACAAAACTCCATCAGAGGAGGTTTTAGAGGGGATAAAACATTATGGAGGGAGGTGTAGTATGATGGTCCTGCAGTGACAAGAGTTGAGCAGGTTCTTAAAACTACTTTTCATTCCCAAAAATAGGGCAGAAAATGGGAAAAGCCTTCCCAGCTCATCAGGTGGGCTCCTCTGCCATTGTGATATATGACATTTTTCATTAATTAAGTGTATGCTCTACCTTTAAATCACTCAGGATTCTCTCCATCCCCCCCAAGAAGGGTTGATGTCTGAGTGGTTAAAGCATCTGGGTCATTCATTCAAGTACCTCTGCAGACATGAGTAGAAGGCCATGCTTCATCCTCCCGTAAATGGGTCATGACTATTCAGACAAGAGATTCAAAGGCAACCTGAAGCGATGTTAACCAAACCATTTCCATTTGTGAAAATTTAACACACTTGATGCAACTGATCTCCTGGCCTCCTAGGAAAAATGAGGATGTTTCCTTCTAAATTAATAGATCTATTTGTACAAATATAGCTCAGACAAAGCCAACCCATGACCACTAGACTATCCTAGAGTCTCACTCTCTTCATGGCTAAAACTTTTCTTCTACTTTTCAACTTGAATTTATTAATTCTCAATATTCTTTTGTTCTTTGGGCAAAATTTTTCTTCAGCTGAAACTGCTCTTGCTCTTCACTGCTATGTAGCCCATTGCCCATTTATAGATCACAGTCGTGTTCCCTCATCCTTAATTTTGTTAAAATTAACAAGCCAAGCTGTCTTGGTGAAAGACAAGCACTTCCATTTCCCAGATCACTGTTAGGGAGAAAGCAGTGAACAATAAATGATTGCTCATTGTCTTTTTAAAAATATGAATTAGTGACATTAGAGGAATTAAAAAGGATCCATTTCCAAAGAATCAAAAGCTGATGTTTCTCCCACATCTTGTGTCTGCAGAAATCCCTGCTGCTTCAGACATGCTGAAAGCACAGAGAGTAGAAGAAGGTATGGAAGGAAATGCAGCAGAGGAAACAGTTGTTGGAAGAAAGCAAAAGCAAAGATAATACCTCTTGCTCAGGAAGCTTTTAAATTGAAATTTGCTGAATACCGACAGTGTTTTGGGGAACTATTACTCATGCTTATACTATCTTACACTTTTTCTTAACTTTTACTCTTGGTAACCATCAGAAACACTCTATTGCACTGTAAATGCCTTTAGTCTGAGTTTTTATGGCTTTTCTTATCATAACTAAGAGTTTTTTACTGAATCTCCCCCAGTCTGAGTGCATTACTCTTGCAGAAGTTTAACTAGCACAGCAGTCAGTATTCTAGATGAGTTTTCAAAGAGTCTAGTATTGCGCTATTAAATTCTTCACTCTTCCCCAATGAAAATATCTACTCTGACACAACACAGGCTTATATTTGACTCATGATTTCCCTATGATCAGCTGCCATGCCTATGTCCTCCTTCTCCCATCAAGTCATGTCCCCAGCCATTGCAGAATTCCTTACTGGCCAAAACCAGGTGAGTTTGCATTTTGAACGGTTGAACTTCATCCCACTGCTGTCGCTGTTGTAGTGGGGACGGTCGATAAAGCCGACAGAACTCCAGGACGTCAAAGGCATTTTATTATGATAAAACACTCTTTTTATAGACAGGTTCGCTCGAGTGGCATATGGTTATTGGTTCTTTTAANTTAAATTCTTCACTCTTCCCCAATGAAAATATCTACTCTGACACAACACAGGCTTATATTTGACTCATGATTTCCCTATGATCAGCTGCCATGCCTATGTCCTCCTTCTCCCATCAAGTCATGTCCCCAGCCATTGCAGAATTCCTTACTGGCCAAAACCAGGTGAGTTTGCATTTTGAACGGTTGAACTTCATCCCACTGCTGTCGCTGTTGTAGTGGGGACGGTCGATAAAGCCGACAGAACTCCAGGACGTCAAAGGCATTTTATTATGATAAAACACTCTTTTTATAGACAGGTTCGCTCGAGTGGCATATGGTTATTGGTTCTTTTAATGAACACCCCTCAACACCATTGGCTAACCACTACGACACCCAGTAGCAAACAACTTGCAAACAACAAGAGGTAAAAACAGCACATGCAAGATCGTTTACTCAAAACTTCTCCCGGTTCCCAGCTCGGTGTTGTGAGAAAGTTTTACTTTTCCACAAATGCTGGCTGGAAGCTGGAAAACTCCTCTCTGACCAAGCTGTCAGTGTCCACACACTGCTGCTTCTCCAACACTTACAGTCTTTTAGATTTCTCTGTGTGATATTTCCACCCGCTTTGAACTGCTCACACCTGCCGCCCCTGTGTGATCAGATGTTAGTTAATTTGTACAACCCTCTGGCAGCATCCTCACAGGGGTTACTGTGGGCATGGAGTGTCACCATCACTCACACCCCCTGCCACTCTCAGACTCAACACAGGCAACAGCCAAAACTGTGTTTCATTGGAAAATGACAATTAGTCAAAATCAAAAGCCTGTGATGGCAACATTCAGGTTTCCTTGAAGAAAACAGTAGAAGTAATTGCTCTCATCTGGAGAGTCCCAGTCCTTCTCCTAAAAATAAAGCTGGTATTCATAACGTAGACTTCCTAAGTCAGATGGAAATTCTATTTTGGTCTGGTTTTATCCCCTGTGTTTTTTGTTTGAAATTTTATGCTTTGCTAATTTTGTCTTAGCAAAGGTCAATTGTTGGAACCTCAGATTTTCATAGACTACAAAACTCATTTCACACCTGATTTTACTACTTCCTAAACAAGCTGAAGCAGGATTTTTCATAACTGTACATATCAAGATGCCTTATAAAAAACAAAGCAACTGTGGCTTATTTTATAGCATTTGCGTTATTTTTAAAGCAACCTCTACTGACTCTTCCAGCTGATTTTTAATCTCCTATTTTTTAAATCTATACCCCTAATAAACTTCTAACTTTACCCATATTTTCTCTTTCTGTCCTTCAAAATTATCATTAACCACATGCCTGAGTTACTTTTTGTTTAAAAGAATTCATCAGAAAATGACAAGTTAAGCCTAATCAATCAGTCTTTGCTTCCTCAAAGGCCTCCAACTGTTGTTAAGTAATATCCCTTGTCACACTTTAGATAGCCCAACAGGCTGGGGAAAAAAAACAAAAAAACCCCTAGTTATAACTACAATGATAAACAAAATCTGCTCTGAAGCTACTCTAATTGCCTTCAGAGTCTAACACAACCCTTGGACTGACCTCTTTCTGGGGAAACATAACAGCCAGAGTAATTATTAAAGTATCGGCCCAGAATTAAATCCACATAGATTTCCAGCTGAACATTAAATAACACTTGGTCTTTGAAAAATTGGGCGCTACAGTCTTCAATCAGCTTCTGTCCCTCATCAGCTTTACAGCACCAGGGAAATAAAGGACAAGAATTGGCTGGACACACGATGTCAGACAGCTGGAACACTGACCTATGCTTTCAAAGGCTGTTGCCCTACTAGGCAGGGTATTGGCATTTAGATTTTAAATCTGTTATCACTCACAGGAGTTCAAAGACTTTTCTTTTATTCCCATGGAGGTTTTTTTTACAGTGGGCTTTGACTGCCATTTAAATGTTTTCACTCTGGATTTATGGCTTATTTTATCCGGTCCGCAGACAAGGTTTGTGTTTTTTTGTTGNTTGGGTTTTGGGTTTTTTTTTTTGTTTTTTTGTTTTTTTTTTTTCAATATGAGTTTCTAAGCTTGTTAAAGCAGCCACAAAATGTTGTTCTGTATGTTATGCCAGAAAATATAAAATGTGTGATTTTTCAGCTATGGTAGAGTTGGTAGTAATGAGTCCATACATTTAAAAAGATGAGTATTAAATTTAGACTTCATGAAACCCTTTGAGGAAGTTCTGAAAAAGTGAAAATTCCATCTCCTGCTTCAATTAGACATATTAAATATTCCTTCTCTTTTGAAATCAATTTAAGAATTAGATCAAACTGCAAGATCCAGTTTCCCATAACCCTTTGCCACTCCCAGCTGTTCCTTACAGATATTGGCCCTGAGATGGGCATTCAGGAGGGGTCTCAGATTAGGGGAACATGCATGATGGTTTCTTCTTTGCTTGCTACCACAGCTCATTCATTCTGTGGCCTTGGAAGAGGCTCTGAGATACCACTCTTTACTTTCTGTCTCAGACCAGCTCAATCAGCTCAACCAAGCATGAGAAGCTCTCCCTAATGAGAGCTTTATTCAAGGCAAAGATGACAAGTTCCCCAAGTTAGTTCCCTTTTACACTGATCAGTGAGACTTTTGGACCCAGGGCAGCATTGCCTCCATTTCCTAAGCTTTTGACTGACATCTCCATCCTGAAAACGACTGCACTCATCCAGGTGAAATTTGCTGGAAATACAGATGTGTGGGCACATGGACGTGTCTGCCCAGCATCCAGGGACGGTATAAAGTCTCAGCTTCTCTGTGGGATACTGATCTCTGCAAAGACCTTTTCAAAGACACAATCACCCCTCTTGATTGCACGACATGGTGTAACCAAGACCTGAGGAAAGGCTCTGAGAGAGAAAATTCTGCTCTGCTTGATCCCATGCTTCTGCAAGGGACCTGCCTTCAAATAAACAAATTGCTGCTGCTGAGCTCTATTCTGTAGACAGTTTTGGGCTGAAAAGGGCTCAGTCTGTTGAGAGTTTCCCATACTGGTTCTGGCTGTCATCTAGATGGAGGAGAGACTTGGAACAGGAATCCCATATTACACACAGAAGGAGAGTGTTGGCCTCTCTGATACAACTGCTTGAGATTTTTAAAACAATTAATACTTTTGAGCTTTCTTATAGATGAGATAGAAAAAAAAAATTCCTTAGAAATGCTACACTATGTTCAGTCACATTTAGGGAACAAGAATCAGCCAGTGGCCTCCTCACTTACGCATAAACGTGTACACAGCTCCTGTTGAACAGGCTTTGTAAATCTAGACAAAATAACAACATTGAATTCAGGAGAACAACTATTTCTTTAACCACTATAATAAAAAGCCTGCAAACTTGGCAACACAGTTTCACTCAAATTCCTCCTCAATACACACTGGCAACACCACCCCCAGTATTACTCAGACATTATTATTTTTATCATTGCAGTGTCCCTTACACAGGCGTCTTCTTATTGCCTCATAGAGGAAAGTAATGAATCAAAATATGAATGTTCTTGGAATAGATCTTTTAAAAGAAACATTAGCTCAGAAGGTACTAGAAGTTAACCTCCTGTTTGGAAAAATATAAAAACCTGAATATCATAAATAAGCCTTTGATTTGAGTTTAATGGAGGCCATCGTTTTGGGCTGCTGCATTCATCTATTTAAGAGAAATTTACAAAGATTTTAAACTGTATCAATTCTGCTGTCATACAGTTAATAGAAGTGAATAATTATTTACTTCTCAATTAAATTTTGTGGGGAATTGGCACATAACAAGGAAATTGTTATGTGATCGGAATTTGATTGATGATCATCATCATCATCATGATCGGAATGATGTACTCAAAGATGAATTGGGATTTTAATAAATACTTTAACTGATGAACCTCCAGTGGTGGATGGCTATCCAAAAATGCAGTCTTGGTCACTGCATACATAGGAAGCACATAAATTCACATTTGAGAGCAAATTCTGAAACCTGCATCCTGACCACTTTCCTTGTAAATCCCATTGCCTAACACATAAAACTAAAATGAAATGCATGAAGTCCAGCTCTTTGAAGGACTAAGCATATTCAGTCCCTTCTAACTTAAGATACCATTTACAGTAATCAGTCTTCTGGAAGGAGACTCACTAGCTTTGGAGTCACCTCCCTCATCCTTGCTGTTCCTTAAAGGATTCTTTTAATTCTAGGGAAATTTCTTGGATTTCAATAGTAATGCCACTAGAGCTGGTATTATCTCTGTGAGCAGTAATACAAGAAAATACAGCCACTGCAAAAATAGAAAAATAATTCCTACATGCATCTCATGCTTATTAAATCTCATTGTGGCATGCTGTGATTAATTTTTTGCAGAAAGTTTCCTTAATTCTCATTTAAGGATAAATATCTGTATTTCTTCATAGTAAATAAATAAGCTTTTGCACCACCTCACTTGTGACACAAATTAAAAATAAGCCATGAATCAATAACAGTAGTTTTGTTCTTCTACAGATCAGACATTTCAGAAATCCCATGCCAGATGAGCTGACCATACTTCTCACTCTGTATTTTCGTTTTGTGGTTAAATTTATGTACAAATTAGTTTTCAATGGCTTTTGATCACATTTTAAGGACTAGATCTAAAGCTGTTTCTGTACATACAGGTCTTCATGTCTGGATGTGTTTTTTAATAAATATCTTTTTGCAAGTAGCCTGTCATCCTCACCTATTACTGCTTTTGAGTAGAAAGCATGAAGTTTGCTCAAGTTCCTACATGCAATCCCCTCAATTGAGCATTTAAAGCAAAAACGCAGAGGAGAGGAGTGTAGCTAGAGAGAGGAACTCATTTCTGCTGGTTTTGGTATTCAGAAAAGTGCACTGGGCTGATACAGGGACAATGGTCACTGTTGTTGTCTGTGTCTTATTACTAACTATGCACTCTTTCTTAAAAAAAAGGAAATTAAAATTTTCTTTAATCTTTTGCTCCTTCCTACTTATCTCTTACATGTCACTAATAAAGCATAATATCGCACAGTATCACTACAGGGGTAAAACTCCTGATTTTCTTCTCCTAGCCCATTCTTTGTTGCAGCTGTGCTGCCTTTCCGAATGAACATGCCCGATCTCTGGGATTCTCTGCTGTCTCTAACTCCTGTTCTGATTGCTTGACCTCAGAGACGAGGGATGAATGTTGTGTCCTGACACTCACTTAGGCTCTTCCAAGGGAGGCGTTTAAGGCCCTGACAATGTGGGCCATCAGCAGGATGGCTGTGGGCAAGGAACGCAGCAAAGTCCTTGCACTGGTTCCCGTTCCAGTTCAGGTCAGGACCATGGGGGAAGCCTGGGATGAAAGGATGAAGAGGAGCAGCTGAGCAGGGTGGGTGGCTCTGTACAGGCACCAAGGTGACAGAGAGGAGCATCCTCCCTGCAGCCACCCTGAGAAGAGCGGCACAGCCCCACCCGGAGAGCTCTGGAGGAGGGCGGTCTAAGAGGCTCTGCTGCATTTCCTTGTATGGTTCAGCAGTGGCACACAGGAATAAAGTCACTGTATCAGTCCCAACCCTACTGAGAAGAAATTAGGAGCTGTTCTGATGGCTGCATGGTGGTCCAATACAGGAGGTCACATGACAGCTGGTTTCCTTGCCATCTTCAAATTTGCGGTGCTAAATATGGCACTGAGTCTTCTTGGAAAACTCCAAGAGGAAGAAAAGTGAAACTTCTGCCTCCTATGCTTTTTTTCCTAAATCCCCCTTCCCTGAGAAAGACCTTTCTGAGCTGAGGATGAAGCATCCTTGGAGCCACCAAAAATTTTTGCTTAATGAAGGATCTAAAACCAGATTTTCAGGTAGCCACAACAGGCATAAGATTTTCTTTAATAATTTATACAGGCATGGTGGTTGGGGATGCCACAAAAACTGCACAGGAGCTGTGCAGTTTGCCCAGGCAGACGACCAGCCAGGGGCCCTGCTCTGAGCCTTTGCTCTGGCTGCCAGCCCAGGTAAGCATTTGGTCCTGGGTGCTTAATGACTCCGCTGAAGCCACCATAAAACCAGGAAGGAATTGCAGGTTTAGTGAGATTTCTGATGTATGTTTGGTAAGGCACCATCCACAGCATTGCACAGCTTATGGAAATCTTTTCTCTGTGTCACAATCTCACTTATCTATTATTAATTTTTTCCAGATGATAAAACAAAGATATCATCATTTGCTGTGAAAAAAAAAATATGGGTAACAAATGCATCTTGGGGTTTGTTTTTTATTTCATGTTATTTCTCTTTCCTTTTAACATCCAGGAGAAACAGTAGCCATGTGAGTTCAGCTCCTCTGCTCTCCTGTAATCTACCCTTTGATGTAACTAACTGGCAAAAACATATTTCTAATCAAATATAGTCTCTTGTCCTTAATCAGCTCAGCTTTAAAATGCAGATCAATGAAATAAGAAAGAGCTGATTTAATTAGCCCAACCTCAGCAATGGTACAGCATATTCTCATTTGCAGAAATAATGGGGAGCAAGAGGAAAGAGATTCATCATCATGAAAAGATCAGGGAAGGCAGAGGAAAGCAGGATATTTCCTATGTTAGCTAAGGGTGATTTCCATTCCGGCCTAAAGAGCCAGCACATGTTTTATGAGCCATTTAAATAACACTTAGGCCTTGCGCTTTGTCCTTTAGCCTAAGGATGAATTTCTTTCACTAAGTAGCAATACCTTTGGAAATCATCACTCTTGGATTTAACTGATGAGCCAGAGACAGCTCCTACCACTTGGTGAATAAAGAGGAGGAAATATGACAGGCAGGAGCACAGCAATAATGCACATTTATAGAGCTGCTTGGAACACTCACCCACACAAGTGCCAGGTCAGGCACTCTTACCGGAGAGGCTTTAATGGGAACAGCCCTCACCCTGCTGCTGCCTTACTGAGTGGCCACAGGCAGGTCACTTCACCTTTGCTTTTTTGGGGGTGTGTTTTGTTTTTCTTTGCTTTCTTCCTCTGTCCCATTAGTATTTGGAATTTCCTGCAGAGTAAATCTCTTCCTTCCTCCACAGCACAGATCCCCCCACAAATGGGGACTGTGGCATACCTGGAGCTCTGTGGTGTTGCTGTGCAGCTACTCAAAGAGCAAAACCAATGCAAGCTCTCAGCTTGCAGTTCCACCTTTGTGGCTTCAAAGCAGCAGAACACTACCTTACCTCCACCAGCCTGACTGCAAATGCTCCTCCATCCCCCTGGAGCATGGGACTCACAGGATCAAATTAGTTCAGGTTTGGTCAGTGTAAGCAGAAAAACACTGCCTCCTCCATGCAGAACACGCAGAACATTTCCATGGCCACGCCAATCCTGTAGAGGCCTCACCAAAAGGAAAATCAGACCTGTAAATGTCCATCGAGGATTTTCAGATGGGCTTCAGCTGTGGAGTTGGGCTCAGGACCTGAACCTTTGGTGAGGTACATCTTGACATTCATGCTGTTACAAAGTCAGACCAAATCCACACAGATGAGGCTATGCCAGCTCCTAATTTGAGTTCTGGGAATGAAGTTTGTCTTCGTTCGTGCCATCTATCATTTTGAATGGAGCTATCTTGTGACAGCCACATTTGGTAGTCTCTGCCAGGGAGATAATTGCTCATCACTGAGGGGAACTCACACAGCTGAGATAACCCTCAGGCACTTTCTCTGCAGGGATGGGAGCACCAGAGGCAAAGCAATTAACAGAGCAATTAAGCCACTAGCCAATCATATCTCTTTTTTCCCCCCCCCTCATCTCAGGCTTGTGCCACTCTTCAGTGCCTCTAAAAACAAGCAAGGAAAGGCCCTGCTCTCTAGAGGGATTGTTCCCTCAGATGGGCTGGGGCTGAGATTAGTCTCTAACCCCCATTCTTGACCCTTACTCATCATTAGCCTGGGCTTGTTGGACATGGCTTGGCTAGTGTGAACAGAACCAGTGTCCATTTCATTTCCTGAGAGCCAACAATGGTAACTTCGACCTCTTGCCTGTATTCTTGTCCTTCCCACCACCAGGCTTGTTCTCCAGGTAATAAATCAATCTTTTCAAAAGCATTTGATCAGATATCCTGACTCTGTGGTTTCATGAGAAAGCTTTGCAGAAAAGATATTGAGACAATCTCACATGCACAAGGGTTTATGAACTGCATCTGTAGATGATGGCATTCATCAACACCAAAAGTGAAAGTTACTTTGGGGGGCATATAAAAACACAAGAACAAAGAAGAGAGAGACATGAGAAGGAGAAAATTCTGTCACAGTTGGGCTGTCCCTGGTCCCCCAGACAGTCCTTCCCCCATCTCCCTGTCTCAGCCCTTCCCTGGGCTGCCGCTCTTTGGGGACAGCTGCTCCTGCTGGGGTTCTCCACAGCCACAGCTCCTGCAGGAAATTGTGCTGTGGAGCTCCAAGTGATGCAAAGGGCCAAAGCTCCCTGGCTCTCACAGAAATTACAGCACTTCCCCCCCACCTAGTCCAGCAGCGCAGTCCTAAATTATAAGAGCCTGAAGGACATGGGGCTAGGTTAAAAACCCTACCAGGAGACTGCATTTGTTCCTCCAGAAAGCCATCTGAACTGCCAGAACTTAGAGTCAAGTCACCAAATTGTGGGCACCCAAAGAAAAATCACCTTCTCATTTCAAAGTCTTGAAATGAAGCTCTCAGATCAGTGACTCCTCATCGTCAAGAAATTTGCAGAGTAACACTCACCCCATCCTTTGCACCTGAAGCTTGCACATCCCTCCATTTAGAGGATGCACAATGCTTTTGTTAATTAGAGCCTTAGTTTAATATGAGCTGTCAAAGTTCACTTAACTTCAATTAATTGTTTCTCCTGAGCTTAATTTCTTCAGTTAAGTATTGATTAATCATTGCTTAATTATGCTGAAGTCTCACTGGGTGATATTTCAGTTGCATACTGCAGCAATGCACTGCCTTCTAAAAATACTCAGAGAATCATCAGATATTTTATGTATTGCTATTCTTGGGATGACTTTTAATATTTATCTTTTCATCCCTTATGTTCCAGAATGTATATTTAACGTGTTGTGTTTAATTCCACTGGTTTACAACTCATTTTTCTCTATGCTGGTAGGTCATACAATGGAGTTTTTCTCTGCATGGTGTGGGGAGAAAAGCTTTGTGTCTGGCATCCAGTATCTTAGGCCAAGAGGAGTAGGTTAGGGAACACATGTAAATGATCTTTACTGTGGCACAATATTAACACATTTAAACAACCAAAATATTGGTGGTGTGGGTTTTGTTCTTTGAACTTTTAAAGTGACATACAATGACTTTGGCTCAAATACTGTCTGTATTTCCTCAAAACTATGATGCTAGAGCTCTTATGAACATGGCCTTCGGACTGAGGTACGTCCAATCTGAAATCTCAGTCTGTTTTGAAATATCAAGAAGAGAAAACTACCTCCACCTCTCCGTAGTATCTCAACAGCTCTGTAATGTCAGGTTGGATTGGAAAAATAAGTATCTTATTTTTCACAGGTAAGTATAATAGCTATTAAATTTTTCCAAGGTCTCTCTTGAATTTCAATATTTACCCAAATTAGAAGTTAAGTTTGATTTGTAGTGAAAAATTAACAATTACCTTTTCCCCCACAATAATTTCCCTAGAGTCCATTTAGGCATCTAATTCTACCTACTCACGGAAGCATTCTTTATTATGTTTCTAGATGAGAAAGAGTCACTCCTCAGGGAACACTTCTTGGCTTGACGGGGTTTTATCACACTCAAGGTTTAACTTTCTCCCTTTCGTACACATTCACTTTTTCAGAGATCTCTAAACCTACTACTACTAAAATTTAATTTTGAACATGCTCTGTGCTATAGGAGTACTAAGCATTATTTACTACTGTCATCCCAGATTCTCGAATGAGCACTGGTAGGAATATGCTATAAAGGGAGTCATCAAAATGACATCCTTTTCTACTACATTTCACCTACTCGATGCTGTAAACATCTGGCACCTTGGGAATGCGCATCTTTGCTGTGTGAAAGGCAAGATAAACTGGTGAAAACACTGATTATTACACAGATCGTGGAAAACACTTCTGTTTCCTTATGCTGAATGACACAAAACACTGAATTTTCCAGAAAGGGATGGATGAACTAGTTCAGGTTAAAAAAGTACTGACAAAACCCTTGCTCAGAATTTGAACAAGTGCTAGTCAAAACATTAATCTGTCCTTTGTTATTAACTTCTTATCACAACTCTGTGTTTCTGGATTCTGATCAAAACCAGAAGCCCCACTTCAATAACACAGCTTGGTTGTATTAAATTTGTACCAATACATAACCAAGAAACTGAAAAGCAGATCTACTGTCGTGACTTTCTTTGCAACTTTATCTAAACTCTGTATCCGAGTCCAGGTCATTACTGATGTAGGTGCTGAACACACTCTTGCCCTGACATGCTCACTGGAAAAGAAGAAACAAAGAACTGGAAAAACGAAGTTTTACCTTCCCTGCTGTCTGTAAAGGAAACTGTAGCACTGAGACACAACAAGCTAAATTTCCCAGTGTGGTTTGAATCCATATTCATTAAAATGACAAGTCATTGATCTTAATTAAAATCCTCAGGATCCTGCCACATGGAACTCAAGCTGTTTGTGGAAGTTTAGCAACATCAACTTGATGCACATCCCCAACTTTCCTATGCTAATTCCTAAAGACAAAAACATTCCCATTTTGTCAGCTTTCTTGGTGTCAGCTACAATTTTATAGCTCATCATTATTTATTTATATTGTAACCTGGCTTAACAGACAAAGTCATCAACCACAGGTGTATCAGGGGCTTTACTACCAGAAAACAAAATTTCTAAATCCAGGTGTTAAGATGAGACCACTGAGATGAACAGGCAGCTAAGTGGGAAGTATGAGTTATCAGGGCAATCAGCCTGGTCAGAAGGGATCAGAACTCCTCCAATCCCCACCTTCAGACGAAACCCAGCCGGATTAATGTTAGGAGAGATGGCTAAACATTATGTGCCTATGAATGTTTCAAACATTCCTGTTCTCTCTACCAAAGAAATACACACAAGGCCTGCATGAGCTCTTCCATCTGTCACATCCATATTGCAAAATCAAGCTCAGTACCATGCAACCCTATACCCAGTTGTCTGCTGAAGTTTGCAAGTTTTCTCACTCATGGCTTAATAATGTGACACGTCCCCATTAAAATAATAATAAAAAGATAAATAAATAAATTTAAATGAAGGGAGCCATGGCTTATTTCTTTTAGCACACCTTCAAGTGAACAGAATCCCTGGCTCCCCAGGCTGGGCTGTCACTACCTCCTTTCTGTTCAGGTCTCTTAACCACTTTTTTCATCCTTCCAGCTCATCTGAGAAAAGAACAGGAGGACAAAACATTCCTGCAATTGTCTGTGAATTGATACACTGAGAGTAGCCTGTGGGAAATCTGCCACTCTGCTGTGAATTTCTGGTCTCTGGGACGTGGTCTGCGAGGCTGCCTGATTCAGGATACATCACCTTGTAGAGGAAGAGCTGTGATTTCTTTTGGAGAAAATTATTCAGGCATAAGAGCAGAGAAATAAGTTGTAAAAGTGAAAGAAAGATCCTTGAGAGCCATCAGCACTTCCAGGATCTACGAGTTCAGTGTGCAGTCTCTTTTCTAAGCACATTTGCTTTGGGCAAAACCATAATAGTGACTCATCAGCTGAGGCAGGTAAGTGTGCCTGTTAACATATCTATCCTAAAATACTTCTGCTATTAATAAACAATCAAGTAAAAGCTGCAGGTCACCATAACTTTATCAGACTTCTCACCCTAACATTCCATTTTGAATGACACTGTGCAATTGACTGCAGTACAGTTTCCTTCCTTGCTTTTCAACAAAATAATAGCTTCATTTGGATTTTGCAGATTTTTGATAACTAAATTGGCTTTTTGGTTTAATTATTTCCCTTTCTACTTCTCCATCTTTCACTTTACAGGAGCTGCAATTTGGTTTTGAATCCTGCTCTCCTGGTACCCAGCAGCATTTTCACACGGGCCGAAGGGCTGGTTTATGGCTGTTCACATCCAGCTTGGTCAAGCAGGCTAAAAGGAAAAGAACACAGCTAAATTCTGAGGGATTAGATTCTATCCACCTCTAATATTATTTAACTCTTCATCCTTTGAGTAGTCATTGATTTCAGTGGAAGGAGTTGTTATTGCAGAATGTGAATAAGATGTCAGAATTTCACCTTAAATATTTCACTTTACAAAGGAAGCCGTACTGCGAAAGAAAACACACCCTGAGCTGCAGCAGGATACAAAATTCGAAGTTAAAATAAAAGCTGGGAAGCCTTTTGCTTCTTTGTGATGGTGCCCTCCTATTGAAAGTGTTTAATAAACAGAACTTGTTCTGTCTGAATCAAATGAAAGACATTCATGTACAAATGGAGAGTCTTCTAATCCTTATAGCACCACAAATAATTCAAAGAAGCCTTGAAGTGCCACGATAATGGCACAAGATGGTTATCTCTGTATTATTGGTTTTGTGTACATCAAAGAACGCTCTGTGGGAAAAATAATGTTGCATAAAAAACTAAACACATTTCTTTGAAAAAAGCAGAGAATTAAAATTATCCAGAAGTAAAGGAAAATATGAGCTAAAAATATTTTGCCTTTGAAAGTCTACATTACCCTTAAAACAATTTTATGGTGGATACCGTGGGCTCAGGATTACCATAAATGTCTGATTGAAAACCTTTGTAAGGATGTTAAGATTAAGTACACAGCTCTTAAGTTCTACAAATGCAAAACTGATTTCAAAGGAATCAAGTGATGAGAATGGATGTCCATGAAACAAAAATAATGTATTCATAAAGGCTTTTTTTCCAGTCACAACATAAAGTGACAACAACTGGACTTGTCACCTGGTTTTAAAATTGCTTAAATTCAAGATTATGGGCAAAGCTGAAAAAGGAAAGAAAAAAATACAAGCCAACTGTACCTGTGGTGTGATCACATTGCCTTCGGGATAGACAAGGCACTGGTTGGTCAACTTTTATGTTGTAATTTTGGATGTATATGAAGTAAAGAAATGTGGAGCTGAATGAATGACCAAAAAGTGTACAGGGGAAAATCCACCTGGTACAGTGTCAGCAAAGCCTGGGGAGTTTTGGGGTGGGAAGGGAAAGAGAACACCTTACTCTACCTGACATTATAAAACAAATCACAAAACTAGGCGTGCTCTATACCAGTGGAAGCACGATTCACCAGGCAGAAGAGCTGCTCCCCAGATCTCTCCCAGAATAACTCTGTGCCATTCATAGACATAGAAATTCGAGTTCCTGGTGAGTCAGGGCCTCCTGATGCTTTGCACAGTCCCAGGAGCACTGGGTGTGGAGGTGCAGTGGGACTGCCTTTCATTTCTCCAATAATCAAACCACTGGACAAGGAGTGGGCGAAGCCCTGAACGTTTTGTGCCTGCCTTGTTGTCAGGGCACAGCTGTGTATCTGTCCCTTCTGCACAGGGGGTCATACCCCCACGTCCACACTGGGGCAGAAACATCAGCAACGATGTGAGACAGGCTTTACTCCAAGCAGAGAGACTGAAGTATGGCATCCACTTATTTCCTGTCATACCTTTAAATCAAGGCTAAACGAGGTGAAAAGCAAATAGATTTTCAGCCCTTGTAAACTCATAGGGCAAGCTGAATGGATAAACCAAGATGATTCACCGTCATATATTATCCTGGTGTGTTAGAGTTGGCTATATAAGAAGTTCATGGCCATCTCAAAATGAGTGGAAAGGTGAATGCTTCCATTGTGATTACTTGGCTAAAAAAATACATGTCAGTAATCCCTCTTCTACCCTTCTTCACCATTTAATTGCAGTATTTTAAGGTTAACAACGGGGAAATGCTACATACTTTTCAGGGAAAACTGACCAGGCTTTTTTTTCAGAGATAAATTACTTGGAAACAGAGGGAAAATTATATGCTATTGAAAATGGCTCCTTAACATCCATGTCCCTGTTGGGCCAGGTTAAAGGATGTATGGGCACACTCGCACAAAGCGCTGCGGCTCTGCAATCCTGTGACTGGAGCATTGACTCTGTGTCAAGCTAAAGGGAAAAACTGTGTAGGAAATTTCATTTCACCTGCTTGGCTGGGATGAAAAGTTTCAAGAAAATAACCGGAGTGTATCTGCTAGTGTGTCTGAAGGCATAGTCAGACAGAGACAGCAGCTCGGATTAGAGTCACCCAGCATGCTCACTTCTGTAGGGTCCTAATTCTATAAACATCTGTCCTCAAGGGCCTTTAAGGAGCTGGTCCCCATCTTCCTTAGCAAATGACTATGTAAGAGAAGAGGAGGGGCAAGGATGCAGGAACTGATTGTCTTGACAATGAGAATTACTCAGCTGCCGCTTCTCCCTTCTCTAGGGTTTGGGATGTTTCTCCCAGCCCACCTTTATAATGAGTGTGAGGACCATTTCAGTGGGAAAGCATAACCATAACCCAAAAATAAGCTCATGGCTGCAAAGTCATTGTTTAAATGTGGGCTAAACTGCTTATGAGGCTAAGCTGAAGTTGCATTTTGATGTCCAGCTCTGCTATTTGGTTCCTGGAGCACTCTTTGTACAGATCTGGCTGTGGTCCACTTGTTCTGGGTGTGGCTAAGGAGCTGAATGAACTTCTCAAGTAGACCCAGGTAATGTTTTTCACTCTTAATGCATCTTGAAGAACTACCAGATTCATTATAGAAGTTGCTCTTTCATTCCTGGGCCCCTCCC
>VYZQ01012444.1:36663-49943 GCA_013400655.1 Mystacornis crossleyi | reverse complement strand
GAAAGGGTTTACTTTGTAAAGCAAAGCACATAAGCTTATTTTGCATGGTAACTTAATCCTAAAGGGCTTGGAAGTTGCTGTTCTTCCCAGCTGCGCTTGGGTCTGTGATCATGAAAAGTACCTGGAAGTCTGTCATCCTTTTCCATTTGTTTTTATAGGGAGATGCAAGTCGAGCAGCATTATTAAGGCAAAAAAAACCTATATACTAGAATTGCTGAGTTTTCACCCTGTTGACACAACTACCACTTTCCTTCTTAGTACAGATGAAACAATCCTGTTTTAGACCTTACTATCACCAGTTTTGCCTAGGCAATGAATAGATTTCTGTAACCTCAAGGTATTTTTTGGTTAAGGGATTTCTCTAAGACACAAAGAAAATCAATGCTACATTGAGGTAGAAGTAAAGCAAACAAATCCTCCCAAATATCTTTTTTTTTTTTTTTTTTAAGGATATGCTAGTGAGCATAATGGAATACCCAGGAAGCAGATTACAATTGTCAGCACTATTGGAAATACTCTGTAGATATCTTTATGGGAGTCTGATATGGGACTCCCAGCCCAGCCACCTCAGTGAGCAGCCACTTTACAAACATCAAAAGGAGCAGCTCATTTTATTGGATTTTGGATATTTTCAATGAAAGACTCCACAGGGGATACACTGAGATGTGTCCAGCTTTAATATTTAAACACATTCAAGATTTCTAGAGGAAGAGACAGAGAAATAAAGAGGGCTGTTGCTGTGGCAAATGCATTTGGCGTGCCATGGCCATTATACTCCCCGATATGTTCCTCTCTGCTCCAGCAGCAGCTGGTGGCCCAAGGGCCATTTGGATAAGGCAAGGGACCAGCCTGGATGAAACACATTTTTACAGCTGCTGCACAGGGAATGGTGACATTAGATGTACAACCTACACCCTGGGGAGAAGGTTGGTGGGTTGGTTCTTGGGGTTTTTCAGTCATGGTTTTTGTTGCTTTTGGTGGTTTTTGTTGTTTTTCTTTTGTTTGTTTGTTTGGGTTTTTTTAAGAATGGGCATCACAGAAAGAACTTCAGGTATTTAAGGGCAGGGACAAAACCCAAGGTGTATCAAATGACTGATATCTAGAACTAAGCTCTGTATGCACATTTGCATTTAAATAGTGGAAGTTATTGCAAAATGCCCACACAAGCCTTTATTTCGGTGGTTTAGAGATCCATGGTACAATAAACTTCAGCATTTTTTACATAGGCTGGCTGAAAAATGCTGCTCATTGTTTCTTAATAAAATGAAAGCTTAGAAAGATGACCAATTAAGATGTCTCTGCAAAAGTCTCAGGGGTGAAGCATCTTCCTTAAATAAAAGGGAAAGATGCTAATTTTCCATCCCTGCAGATTAACTGAAGGAGCCACAGTATTCCTTTCGTGTTTCAGGGCACAGCAGGTGAGAAGGGAAGAGAGAGGATATTGCAGGTCAGCCACTTTAGGATTTCGATGGAGAGTCTGCGTTCTGTAAAGAATGAATAATTCAACCACCCACACCTCACAACCATTTAAATTACAATCTTCCTGTTATTATAAAGCAATGTCTCAAAGGAATAAATAAAGTTGACAAAAATAGTCTTCATAAGGGTTGACACTGATTTCACCAGACTGAACACCCTCCCTCATGGGGCTCGTCCACCTTTAAATGTCATCATGAGATGACACCTGTCTATTGTGCTGTCAGTCTGAACAGAGAGTAAGTCTCTGTTCCCAGTGGCTTCTTTTCCTAGCAAGACCAATTCTAAGTCATAAAGCACAGGATGACAAATCTTAAGCCAGCAAAAACTGAATGTTTTTTTATTACTCACTCTGTCTCATAGTAGGAGGGGGAAACCACTAAAGAGAGGAGTGAAGGGGAACTTCATGGCAGATACATTTAAAACAAATAAAATGCTGGATGTTGGTTCTGTAAAATTAATTTCTGTGAAGACTGTGTAGGAGAATGAAGTGACAGATATTAGCCAGAAATTCTTTCCTGGGAGGGTTGTGAGGCACTGGCACAGGTTGCCCAGGGAAGCTGTGGACTCCCTACCCCTGGAAGTTCAAGCCCAGACTGGATGGGGCTTTGAGTAACCTGGCCAAATGAAAGGTGTCCCTGTCCGTGGCAGAGGCATTGGAACCAGCTGATCTTTAAAGTATCTTCTAGCCTGAGTCATTCTATGATTCTGTGACAGAAAACATTGTCCCTGCAATGCTTTGCATTAATCAGCTGTGGTAATTCATAGCCAACTGCCTATCCAGGACAACTGACCTTGTGGCTCTGTGCTTCACAAAACTGGTCTGTTGGCACATCACTGTTTTTTTTCTTAATTTTTATTGTTGATTGTTCATCTTGCAAGATAACAGGCCCAGAAGACCACAGGTATTTCCATGTCAAAAGAAATCAAAGGCCTAACTAGCCCTGAAGTAAACAGCCTGTTGAGAAACCAAATCATGCCTGCCCTCTGTGACATGGCTCATCTGAAACAGAGATGAGAATGATATTCAGCTTTTCTGAACAAGCCCAAAACCCTTTTCCCTAGTCAGAAAATAATTTATTTCCTGATGAATTCCAGTTGTTTTATTAAATTTCTACCACAGAGAAAAGAAAATTCCAAAATGTGACTGTTCACTGAAACGGATTTTTTCCCCTATTTTTGCTGCAATTCATATTTAGTCTCAGTACAATAAATTGATATAGAGCCCTCATGCCTCTTTTTCTTAGAGGGTGCCTCATATATTAACTCTTCATTTGCCACAGAGCAGCTTAACTGGCCTCCCCTGCCCAATAGCACAACAGGGAATCGTTATTGACACCCTGTGATACAAACTGATATCCCCTAAGGGCAGCATATATATTTATGATTTAATTCCCATGGCTTATTTCTTACTATTAGAGTGGTTTTCTGTGCTGGTAGGAAATCCTAATTCTGCTCCCAAATGGACAACTCAGATAAAGTGTCTGCCTGCCTATGTTCCTTTTGTCCTGTGCACAGCAAGTCGGGCAGGACACGGAACAGCCTCACTACCATGGGGAGGAGAGGGAAGGAAACAAACACACTTCAGGCTCCCAGTTCACCGGTGCTGCCAGGCTCAGTGTGGTCATGAAGCTGTAAGAAAAAAAGCATATTTAAATAGACATGCTTACACATATTCACAAAGAATACTGCATCCATTAGCTCATAGGAAACTCCAGACTTATATGATGTGGCTTTTTGCTGTTATTCAGTCCCTTTCCGTGTGTGCCATTTCACTTCTTTGAAGTGTTGAAGGTGCACTGCAATCCAGACTCTCCAACAGACTCTCCAATTCAGAAACTATATGTGTATAAATGAAAGAAGGATCTAATTTCTCTGAGCTACTTCCAAATCTAAATTACGTTGCACTTACCAAAGAACATGTTCAACAGCAGCAGGAGCACCTTGTTCACATTTTGTGCGTATTAAAAAAGAGCCTTCCCCATTTTGTTCTAATAACATGGTATTCAATAACTTCAGGTAAGAACTACAGAGGATTAAAATTGTTTTACATTTCTCCCAGCTCCTCAAGCAGCTGTGCTATGCTGCAGCTGCACACATTGCTCAGACAAGATACAGCAGCAGGTAATTCTGCAGTCATTGGCCCACAACATACCCCAGCAACCAGCAATCCTCTGGTTAGTCTGAGTTTTAGAGGAGAAGCTAAATCCTCTAAGCTAAGTCCTCCTAAGAAAAAGGAAACAAACCTATTTTAATAAATAAATATATTTGACAATAGGATTATCTGCGTTTTTAAGGTTAGCATCCTGTCTTCCTCAGAAAGGTGCTAAGCACACCTAATTAACACTATAAAAGAAACTAAACATATTGGTTGGGTACTAAGATTTTTTTTTGCACTAGTTGCATTGTCATGGCTAAATAAAAAGGACTGATGTCTAGCTTTAAAAATGGAGGAGGGAGAGGAGGTATGGTGAAAGAAAGGAATTACCCACTGATTTATTCTTTTACTTAACAGCAAAGGGGAATGAGCAATTTAAGGTCAGCAGCATATTGTTCAGCTGGCCTCAGATCCTGCAAAATTACCAGCACTGTGTGTTGCAATAAATTGCATGCTTTTGTCATCCCTGTTTGTTTGAAATATGTGTGAAATGAAGAGGGAAATAGCTAAGACCAGCATTAAGGAATGCCCTGATCTGCCTAGAAGGTGAATGGAGACAAAACAGTCTGGTTTTTTGTTGATAGGAGAGCCCTTCTAAGGCACAATCAGTCCCACTGCTTTTGTACCTGCTTCCTTCCCCAGTACCAGGGGCACACACAATCAGGCGTGTCAGGAGGGTTGCTGGAAATCCCAGCAAAATTACTGCTCCCAGTTCTCTCTCTCTACCCCAGTGATCCACCCCAAAGGGCTCATGTTTGATTCTGCACAAAGTCCGTGTGCTGTCCTTGTAGTGCTGCAGGCTGCCCAGCCATCATGCCCGCAGAAACATTTACTCTAACAGTCCCTAAAGAACTCACCCTGTGCAGAGGGGATAAATTAAACACGGAGGTGTGGCTCAGCCAAGGCACTGCATCACACAGTGAGCAGGTTACTGACAGTTCAAGTAACTTTTCAGACTAATGACTTTCTCATCAGTCCAGGAAAACAGGTCCTATTGCTCCAGAAGGTCATACTGGCCTTTATTTTCCTCCTGCTGATGCAAGCGCTGATTATAGTGCAGTATCCAAGACAGGTAATTCATGTCAAAAGGTGGAGAAAGTGGCTTTGCTTATTGATGTGTTGTCATCGAAATGTTCAGCCTTTCTGTTCATAGCTATTCACGTGAGTTACAGCAAACAGAGCCTGTGCCTGGCACTAACCTGCTCCCCAGGCAGCTATTACTCAAAATGCACAATGGCCTGCGGGACACCAAGAGATTTGCCACTGCTCTATTGACCAGACACAGCCTTGTACTGCACTGTGTGATGAAGTAGTGTCAAAATGGCATTCCAGGCCATTCTCCTGGAAAAGTCAGAAAGTCACAACTTGGACAGGTGCACTCTTTGCTGAGTCAAGAACTGCCTGGGTGGCTGGGCTCAGAGAGTGGTGGTGCTGCCTCCAGTTGGTCATTAGTGGTCCCCCAGGGATCAGCATTGGTCGCAGACCTGTTCAATATCTTCACTGACGATCTAGGTGATGGGAACAAGGGTGCTCTCTGTAAATTTGCAGACAACAGCAAGTTGGGTGGGAATGTCGGTCTGCTAGAAGCTAGGAGGGCTCTGCAGAAGGATGAATGAGGTTCAATAAGGCCACGTGCTGGGTCCTGCCCTGGTGTCCCAACAACCCCCTGCAGTGCTCCAGGCTGGGGGCAGAGTGGCTGGAAATCTCCCAGAGGGAAAGGCCCTGGGGATGCTGGCCGACAGTGACCGAACATGAGCCGGCGTGTGCCCGGGGGGGCGAGAAGGCCGAGAAGCCCAACGGCATCATGGCCAGCAATAGTGTGGCCAGCGGGACCAAGGCAGTGATTGTCCCTCTGTGCTGGGCACTAGGGAAGCCACACCTTGAGTGCTGTGACCAGTTTTGGGCTCCTCAGCTCAGGAATGACATTGAGGGGCTGGAGCAGGTCCAGAGAAGGGCAATGAAGCTGGGGAAGGGTCTTGAGCACAAGACTTATGAGGGGTAATGGAGGGAGCTGGGGCTGTTTAGCCTGGAGAAAAGGATGCATCAGGGAGACCTTATCATTCTCTACAACTCCCTGATGGGACAGTGTGGCCAGGTGGGATCAGCCTCTTTTTTAACCAAGTAAAAAAAGATAGGACAGAAAGAAATGGCCTCAAGTTGTGCCATGGGTGCTTTAGATTGGATATTAGGAAACATTTCTTCACCATAGCATCATCCAGCTCTTGAATAGGCTACTCAGAGGGGCCTGGAGTCACCATCCCTGAAGATATTTAAAAGACGTATAGATGTGGCAGCTGGGGACAGGATTTAGTGGTGGACTTGGCAGTGCTGGGTTAACAGCTGGATTCGATGTCCTTAAGAATCTTTTCCAACATAAATGATCCTATGATTCCATGTGCATGCTTGTTCTTCCCTTGCGTACTCTTCCTTTATGGGCACTGTAGCACCCAACAAAGCAAGTACCAGGAACCTCCCAACTTCTCATTTTAGGCTTCACTGGGCAACAAGATGAAGCTACCCTAATGTTGCAGCTCAATGATCTGTGCAGCAGTGTGAGCCACAAGGTATCATGGGAGGACTGGAAATTGCTGTTTGTTGTCCCTGATCCTCTGTCAGCAACAACTTCAGTCTCATACTGCTTCTGTGTATGAAAGTACTTTTGCCCAGCTCAGCCATGGAAAGGCAGGAAATATCCAGCATGTCATTTACCCTTGCTTTGTGGAAAATAATTACACTTTTTACTATATGTCTTTGATTCTCAGTGTAGAAAAATCTTTTTCTTCACTACATTTTACTAATCAATACATTGTCTCTCAGAGGACAAAACCAGACTCATCAATGGAGCTTTCTGTGCTGGCCCTACAGTGGCACTAGGATCTCCACATGCCATCTCACCTCCATACTCACACTAAGAGTGATGGAGGTGGGGAACCCTGAGCTGGCGTTGCCACACAAGTTTTGGTCATTACTAAAGGCCATTCCTCACAAACCACCTTTCCCAGGCAGTCCTCTATAGTCCTTGGCTTGGTCTCTGTGTTCACACACATCCACCCCTTGCTGCTGTTGGCGATAAAGTCTGTGGTCCCTTGTGGAATCTAAGGATTAGATTCTGTGTTGCTTGTTGCAGGACTGGCAGGAGAGGACCAGAGCTCAGGAGGAGTCTTTGTGTAATGAGTGGCCCTGTTGTGTGCTGTTTTTATCTTAGACATCATACTTTCATGGCTTGTCTAGACAAATAACAGTATTCCAAATCTCTCAACAGACAGGAGAAGCAGTCATTGCAACCCTACGACTGAATTTTGTGGGCTGCTGCACCCTTCACCATTCCTGCAGGGATGGGGGAGCTGACTGTCCCAGCAGCCACTGTCTCACCAACACATACAACACTTTGTGCAGCACCAAACATCCTCTGCAGGGAATTATCCGGAGTCCTTGATTGCCTGGATCTTGCTTCTGACCTGGGTAAACCCCAAATTCAGTAGGACCCAAGGTCTCCAGTCTTGCACAGAGCAGGGGGCAGTCACCTCTCATGGAAGCATGCTGCCTTTCAGCAACCATATTTCCATCCCTACCCTGGCCAAAGGTTTTAATGATGTGTTTAACTTGCATAAACAATGAAAGTTCCCCCAAAGATGCTTATGATATTCGGCATTTAAATTGATGGAGCTGTGATTCAGCCCTCATCTTTCAGAGGATCTTTTTCTAAAGAAAAACTCCACAGTTTTGGAGGTCTAGAGGAAGCTCCTCTAAGGCTACACAAAGCATCTAGCCAAGCCCCACTCACGCCAAATGCCACTTGTGTAACTGACAGATCTCTGAAAGCAGCTTTTAATTTACAGCAACAGGACCATTTTTAAAAGCTTCCAAAAATTTTGTGCATTTTTCAGTGAAAGGACATTTATTGCCACTTCTATGTGTAATCTGACTACAGTTCCATATTACTTGGGGTATAAAGCAGAGGAGAAAAAGGCCTTTAAACTAGTGTTGACGCACTTCTGGTCTTGATTGATGTTGACACCAATTAGCAGAAAAGGAATCTTCCAGATAAAGTAAAAGAAGATTTTGTTAAGCCCTAAATGCCAAGAGTCAGAATTCAATGCAAAATTCATTAGTGCTTATGGCAGGAGTCCTACCAGCTATTGCCAAGGGGTTAAAGGGAAATAAAAATTACATAAATAGGATTTTCAGGACTTTTAAATCCTAGCTTGAACGGTAAACTTGTTTGGGTGATTTCAGCTTGCTATTCTATACCCTGATATATCAAGGCTATTCTGGTGCATTCACTAGCTTTAATCAGAGGCAACTTCTGCTGAAATCAGTTGTGTTCCTCTGAATGAAGAGAAAAATTAAGGTAATATTTTTTCATTCAATTCTAAATCTATTTTTGTAAATACAACATTCGTCAGGTAGAGGAAAAGGTCTTCACATGAAATAAATAGAAATTTTTAATCTATAAATCTATAAATATACATGTGTGTATATATATGTATATATAGGATCAAAATCTGATTTAAAATTTCTATTTCGTGTACAGACAGTGACACAAAAATAATGATACTTGCCTTTGCAGACTTTTACCCTTAAACAGTTGTTCAGAAAAATAAAGGAGCTTTGCAAGTTTCCTGATGTATCACCAATAAATCCCAGTTTGACAAAGCTCCAAAACAAGATTTGAAAGCTTTATAAAAACAAAGATTAAATATGCTTTTTAGAACTAGAAATGAAATAATTTGGACAGTTTGGAGTCTGGAGAACTTTGAGTGGCTGCTCTGTAAGAGAAGTGCCACATCTGCCTGTTATTCTAATTCACAACACTTACAGGAACTCTGTTTTGCAGCAGGAACAAATACACGGGAAGTCAAGGCAGTTCCTTCCTAAGGCTTCTATTCACAGCACTCAGAAATTTTCTGGAGTATTCATGTCTCCCTGTGTTCACTAGACCACGTTTTGCTTTTTAACACTAAGCTCTTCAGTTTGGTAAGGAAAACCATAGGTCCCAGTTCCTAAACACCAGGCACTGCCTGCCCAGAAACACCACAGGTTTTCATTCCCCTCTGCTTGCAGGGTATCTGCTCTTCAGTTCAAAGGACTGCACACACACACACACAAATGTCTTGCAATTCAATTTAGCCAATGATAACTCAATTTCAACATGTCCTAAGACATGTTCTTCCACTAGCTGAAGGTCCTGATGACCATTAGTTTACATCTACTTGTCAGAAGCCCCAGGGAAAATGTTGACTCTGAATTTTCCTCCCAGTCTCGTTTGCTGCATCAGATGTCATCAGTGTTTTTGGCAGCAGCACCCTGGACTCGTCGCTAGGAAGTTATTGCCATTTCTTGCTGTGGACATTAAGGATTTGGTTTGTACATCTCTCATCTTCCAGTGCTAAGCACTTGTACTCTTCTGTTTCATTATACTGGGGTAGTGCTGTTCACCTGAAAAAAAACAGATTTATTTTAAAAATCAAAGCATCCCTTTGCTTTCTTTGCATCATTTGTTCCTTCCCTGCAACTAACCCTTCCCTCTTCTTTAGCACATACCTTTTGTCCCCTGCTGCTTAGGGCAGGACATCATTTTTCTGTAGATTTGAGCAACTTGCCACACAATGAGAGCTTTGCTCTCTGACTGAGGCTAAGCACTGCTTTTATTATTAAAAAACCCTTGCAGGTTGCTTATATTAAAAACAAACAAACAAACAAACAAACAAACAAACAAACAAAACAAACAAAAAACCCACCCCCCAAAAAAAACCAAACCAAACAAAAAAAACAAAAAACAAAAAACAAAAAACAAAAAACAAAACAAAACAAAACAAAAAACCAAAACAACAAAAAAAAAACACCAAAAACCAAAACAGACAACACTGGGCTTTGTTATTAAACCACATGTTCAGAATATTGGTGAGCCTGGAAACTCTGATTGGAAAAAGGAGAATGATTCTATAAATAGGGATATGGGATTTTATGGAATACGTTTTGTAGGCCCATACTTTTACCTAATACTTTATTCCTTCTGTTTCTCCCCGATCCTTTTGAGCCACGTTATGCTCTCACAGTATTTACATGTTCTGTGAACGAAGATGGATTTCTGATCATTAATGGCTGTTATCTAAGCTGTTCCATTTGTTGGATCTTGATTGTATTTCTAGTGCACCAATTTTGTAATAGCAAACCTTCCTCAACTAAACATTTAAATGTGGAGAGTTCCTCTTCAGAGACTAGAACCCATCTAGCAAAATCTCAGAGCTAGAGCCAAATGCCACCAGCTTCTATCAGTCCTTCAGCAGCAAGTGACATGGCAGAAACTTGTCCCCTCTTCTAAAGGATCTCAGCAACAAAATAATGAGGAGTTTCTGCCCAAGACTTAGAAGATATCACTATGAGTGCATAACTGTGTGTATGCATAACAATCAAAAAAGCAACTATCCTGAGAAGCATCATGAATTGTTTCAACTCCTGCACCTCTAGAAGGATCTCTCCTTTTGTTTTCACAGAACTGTGGGGGAATGTTTGAGAAATCTGCAGATTTAAGGTATTTTTGTTCTTTTTCTTTTACTTCTTGATGAGGAAAACATTGGAAAAAATGTGTCATGGAAGTAGAGCTTTTGAAACTGTCTCTCATAACTTTGCTGGGGAACTCCTTGGAGGAAGGGAGTGGGGCATTTACAAATTTGAAATAATGGGGCATTGACTCAGTCACACAATAGATATACTCTCAGCTGGTTAATAAAATAAGAAAGAATTCTTGGTTAAAAAACTATTTTCAGGGCATCAGATCTGTTTCAGTCTTATGCACAGATTCTCTTAGTTCTTCCTCCATTGCAAACAGAGACGACAAGATTTCATGGGATTTCAAATTTACAGTATATCAGCAAGAATATTTTAAAGCAGAGATGCAGCAACAAGGCAAAATTTAGAACTCTGCCCCTTTTTGCACTCTGGAGTTACCTGTAGCAGCCAGGTAGAGAACAGAAAATGGAATATTCTTCATAGATATTCATATATAACAGGACACCAGCAGAAATGCTTACATTGCTATCCCTGTCAGATTCTATGAATCCACAAATCCTGCTAAATACCTAATATCACAGCTAAAGATGTGCCTAGATGTGCAAGCTGTCAGTTATCTCTAAAAGGCCTCTTATCAGGACCAGCACTGACAATAGTATCTGCAAAGGCTGAAGGCCCCTCAGCTGTCAAACAAGAAATCATCATCCATGTGTGATAAATGTAAATGCAGGTGCTACATCCACGAGCAAAATGTAAGGGGATAAACAGCCAGGTCACTAAGAATGAACCTGACCAGAGAAAAAAATATGTGAGAAAAATAGTAGGGTTATAGTTAATCTTCATCCTGTTGTCATTGTCAATAGGGGACATCAGGAGCCTACCTAGAGTTGTCAGCAGCATTTCTGTTACTTCTCTTTATATGCCACCACACAGAATGATCAGTTTTGATTGTGGTCAAATGTGAGTAACTGGCAGTAAACTTCACAGCTACTAATTCAACTGGTGCTTCAACACAAGCCATGATGTGTGAAAATGGCAGAAATATGGTCATATGCATACTTTGGATTTAGTCCGTGATCCAAAATGTCTTCAGCCAGGAGTGACAAAAATAAGTACGACAATCTGTATCAGGCCTCTCTCATCAGCACTGTTGCTAGATGGAGACAAGGTAACACAATAGATCTCAGGAACTTGTATAATGTCTTCTAAAAACCATAGAAAATTTACTATCTGCATTATCCTGTGGCAGGGAGCTCCACAGCTTAGCTGGAAACTGTGCAAATTGTAGGAGGTAAGAAATACAAACAGGATTTTCTTGACCTGTAAAGCAACTTATTGAGTGTGGATATTTTTCTTGAACTGACAGAAGATGGAAGTCATGCTCCATAGAACACGTAGGCATAATCCACAACAGCAGAAAAACACCAGAAATTAGTCAGAATCCCTCTACTGACTGACAAGACGTAGACAAACTATCACTGCAGACCAATCTTCTGAGCCCTCAAAGTGTGTAAATTAGACATAACGTGTAAATTGCACAGTAAGTGACAAGAATTTCAGAACATCGATTACTCTGAGACAGTCATTTGAGGAATGAATTCTTTGAAGAAATATAAAACTGCTGGTCTTGATGGCATCTGACAACTGAGTAGATAAAATACCTTGGTTGAATGACAAATATCCTAATACTCCAACCATTTACTGTGCACTGCTGTCAGTATGTTAGTGCTTGTATCTCATGGCAGTCCAAAAATCAGAGAAGGATGCTTCAGAGCCAAAGAACAGTGGGTTGTGTCCATACGGCATCATCTTCACAAATGGCATCAGCATCTGATCCTAATTAAATTAGTTATCACCATTTGCTAAATGGTTCCTAATACCACAGCAAGCTGGACTGTTCCCAAAAAATCCCTGCTGTTTAAGTGCTTAACATCACTGAGCAGTTCCAAGAGAGCCTTGGGAGGGCATGGACAGATACTCTATGCTTGTAGATCCATCAGCAGCTGCTCATGACACTTCAGAAAAATCTGAAGTATGGTTCTATTTGTAATTATTAAATTACACAAATTGATCATCTCTTCATAGGGATTGCACACTGAAAAGTTTACATAAAGCATGTGAGAACCAGAGCCAACGGTGCAGGCTACAATATGAGCTATTAGAAAAGGGTATTTGTACCAATATTTTTGGCATCTGTCAAAATAAGCAACCAAGCTATGATCATGTAAAATCTAATTTCTTGAAGGTGACTAAGGCATCACAGTCCAAAATTAAGAACGCAGTTTTAAGGACTTCATGCAAAATCATAGCCATGGTAACCTGAGCATCCTTCCTGGATATCTGATTAGTGCATCCAAAGCCACCTGTATATGAATTCAGGTGAAACAGATGTGAGTCTCCTCCACCTTTAGACTCAATAAGCCATTTTTCACATTCAAGATTGAGGGTGACTCACTCTTGACTAGCACATGATCTATCTGGGTATCATACTGAATTGCACACTTTACTGAAGGCCAGACAGATCAAAATGCAAACTGAGTGCTCATAAGAGTTCAGCTCCCAAATGAAGGTGAGGGGCAGATGAGGAGACTGATGGCAACCACACAATGCTGTGAATGGCTGAACTCACACAGTGCCACTCAGACCTGCACGTGTGCTCTGTGTCTGAATGATCAGGGTTTGCAGGGCTATGAGGCTGCAAGGGATCAAAATTGCATTGTCTTACTGGTTATCTTGGATAAGCCAAAATCAGTCTTTCTGGGAGTCATCCTATCTGATATCATGAAAGCATGAGCTATTACCAGAAGAATGCACCTTGAATGTTTATGGTGGTGCTGAAAACTTTTCTAGTTACAGCAGAAATACAGAAGCTGTGGTAGCTACATAATTGACAGTGCACAAAATAATCAGTAGGGTATTTAAAATTAGCGTAGATTAAAAGAAAATAAGAGAAACTAAAAGAAAATTACTTTGCCCAGTAACCTGAGAATGAATTCGACAACTTGGAGACCTTCTCACACGAGTCAGCTGGAAGAACAAGAACATGCAGGAATGTGATCATCATGAATAAACAGAAATGTGTGAACACAGAGTCTGGTTGAACAATACAGCAGGTCATGGTCTGTGGCATCAT
>VYZQ01012444.1:23068-36492 GCA_013400655.1 Mystacornis crossleyi | reverse complement strand
AGAGAGAGGAGAGGAGAGGAGAGGAGAGGAGAGGAGGCAGAATGTCATGGTTACAATTTGTTTCCAATTCATTCTCTATCTCCAAGGTTCCTCCTGCCCTTTAAGAAATCTGTACTTAAAACATAATGGACTAGACAATTTCCAAACCAGGAACTTGGTATAATTCATTTTAATGCCACTCCAGTTGGCTGGGCAATACAATAGATCATCACACTGTGAGAGAACCCTTTGGTCCAGACTATGTATCAGACTGAATTTCTGAATCTATAGCATACTTATCATGAGTCTGCTGCCACACAAGGTTATCGTGCTGGTAAGCAGTATTTCTCCATCTAAAATTTGGTTCTTTTAGCCAAAATGGAGCTGTTCAACATTAAAAAAAACCCCAACAACAGCAACAACAAAACAGTCTATTCTGATATTTTCAGAGTCACATGCACAGAGTTCAATATCCACTGTGGCACTCAGGGAAAGTATCAGCACACAGTATGGTTCCACAAAATATTCAAGACTATTTTTTTTTAGTATGAGCCACTGTTTAATCTTAAAAAGATGCACTGTATTGTAATTAGTTTCAGCTACACCAGATATCTTTCACTGCTTTTTCTGTTTAGAATAAGCTCCATGAATAAACAGAGTATTTCTTTTTTCTTAAGGTTATTCCCCTCAGCATATAAAAAGAAGAAAATTCTGCATGATTTTGGGCCATTTTTTCCCCAGATCCTGTGACAAAACACTTGGGGCACACCAGACTTGTGGTCACCAACTGTTNCTTTATGAAACCTCATCCGAAAACAAGCAAAGGACATGTATCAGGAAAAAGGAAGCACAGACATAGCTGTGCAGGCATGAAAGGATAAACAACTCTTTTATTCCCTTTCTGCAAATCACAACAAGGCAAATGACTGAAAATCCTTTTTTAAACCCTACCAGTCTGTGACAGGAAAGAGGAAATANCCCAACAACAGCAACAACAAAACAGTCTATTCTGATATTTTCAGAGTCACATGCACAGAGTTCAATATCCACTGTGGCACTCAGGGAAAGTATCAGCACACAGTATGGTTCCACAAAATATTCAAGACTATTTTTTTTTAGTATGAGCCACTGTTTAATCTTAAAAAGATGCACTGTATTGTAATTAGTTTCAGCTACACCAGATATCTTTCACTGCTTTTTCTGTTTAGAATAAGCTCCATGAATAAACAGAGTATTTCTTTTTTCTTAAGGTTATTCCCCTCAGCATATAAAAAGAAGAAAATTCTGCATGATTTTGGGCCATTTTTTCCCCAGATCCTGTGACAAAACACTTGGGGCACACCAGACTTGTGGTCACCAACTGTTTCTCTACCAGGAAACCAAGCCAAAAGTTCCAAGATGTCACAGGAGACATGACAAAGACACGGGATCAGAAAAAGTGTCACAACTAATTAATTTGTTTTGGAAGAAACTTGGTACTTGATGTTTCCACTGCTTTCATGGGAAGTCAGTGCTCTGAAATTCTGACAAATCAAGTCATTTATTCAAACTCCTTGGTGTGAACTCCGCTGCCGTGAACTTGGATCTAGGAGGTTTAAGAGATACAAGTGTAAGAGACACAATATCCACTTTTGCTCAAAGGTCATTGTCAATAGTGTTATTTTTTTTCTGGTCTTGTTTTCTCTTTGGCACACTTGCATTTTTGTCTATAAGTGACAAGTTTGACCAGAGCAGCATTGATTTATCCAAACTCACAGACTCACTCAATATTTCAATGATTGAGGATTGCTGGAGGAAAAGAAATATTTATTTTCACTCTGCCTTGCATTTCCAGCTAGGAGCGAAGCCAGCGGTGACATAAATCTACTGTGCAAAGGTTTCTCTATGCTATTTCCATCCTGGAAACCTCATGAATTCCCCAAGAAAGCCTCCCCCAAGTTTTCCTGATCATCCTACCTTGTTCCAGTGAGCTTCTGAGGTCAGAAAAGCTGAGTCAAGGTCCCTTCTGGCTAACTGGATTGCTGCAAACTCTCTGCTGCCTGTTTTCCTCCTCTCCTTAACATTCATAGTGCTTCAGCTAAAGCTCCTGATCCATTATCATTCAGATTGTGTATCTATTTACTGACAGTCCTTAACTCTTTTCATAATAACTCTAATTCTGTCTTTAAGGCCTTGTGTTGCTTTCTCCTGCCCTTATGTATGCTCTTAGCGCAATAGTTTCCCCCTTGTTCTGCCTTCACCCTCTTTCCTTGAGCTCATTCTTCCTTCTGGTCCATCAGGGCTGTATCACCCTCCTGCTTTTGCTTGACTCCCTCACTTTCTATCCCTTGACAGACTCCTCCGTCCGTGTTCTGCAAGAACCAGATCTACAATCTTGGCGTGCTTCTGAGGGGCAGTTGTTACTCCAGCATAAGTTCCCACTGAATCTCTAAGAAAGAGGAAAACAAAGCACAGGAGCAGTAGAGAAAATGAAGGAAAGAGGAGATGAGAAATGGAAGTGGAGTGGCTGGAACAAACCACGTTTTGTTGCTCCTACTAGGAAGCGACAGCAACAATAGTAACAGTGCTAAGCTCTTACTACTTTTTAAGAAGAAAAGTGATGTTTGGAACATGCCAAAGGGAAGGAGACTGTGACCACCAGCATCTGTAAGTGCCTGTCCAGTGGGCTGTAATTCCTTCAGTGCTGCTACTGGACAACAGGAAAACAGCATCAGGAGGACAAGATGCCAGTGTTATCCCACAAATGCCTCAGGGCACCCGAGGTGGTACGAGATGGCATGACCTGAGGGCAGAAAATAGGAGTCAGAGGTGAGATTTGGCAGCACCTTCAGCTGTAGGTAGCAGGGGGAAGGGCTCTCTCAGGCTGAGCCAGGCTCCCAGATCAGCCTTGAGCCCAGCCAAGGAGAAAGATGGACTGATTTTACCGAAGCCTTTTTCCTGGTGTACAAGAATGAAGAATGTAAGGCTGGTAAGAACAAAAACGTTCTATCTAGGGAAAGGTAACTGGGAAACTGTTGTCCCAGGGCACTCAATATATTCATCCTGACAAATTTTATGTTTTGCTCAGGGCAACAAGATTTTGGCCAAAACCAAGCAAAGCCATGGGCTGCAGTGTTATGTGCCAGATGAAGAGCCTAACCAGAGTAGTCCTATATGATATTAGTGTTAGATAATATCTAGGGTGGCAGTTCTCAAACGGAGTGAGCAGTGATTGCTAATATTTTCTGGCTCTGGGCTATACCATACCCATGGGCCTAAAGCTCTTTGAAATGATTTGGGTACTGCAGATCACCCTGCAGGATGCAGCACTGAGTAAAAATTCAGGTCAGCAGGCAACTGGGATCCAAGAGTCCTTGCACTGGCACATTATTCTCAAACACTGGCATGAAGAAATTGATGTTTTTGTGCTTCATTCAACACTGGCTTAGTTAACATTATTTGAAATAATAGGTGGCACTTTCCCTCAGAAGTGCTTTAAAGCTGTGAAAGTGTAAAGTATCATAGAACACTAGAACAAAATCCCCAGACTGTTTCTACTGACATACAAGATTCAGGGCTCCTGCTGCCTCAAATTTTCAGGGTAACTGCTGAAAAACAAGATTATCTATTTGTCAAGTCAACTCATTAAACATTTGAGACTTTGTACGACTTGATTTGGGTGCAAATTTAATCAGAGAGTAGGGGTGAATTGACACAGAACACATTTCCTAACTTCTGCCTTAGGGCCCTTTTAGGTACCACAGTAGCACAACACTGCTATTTTATAATCTACCTGAAAATCAGCATTACTCTGTTGTGCTGGTTTTGACAACCAACAGGGAAACTAAACTTGGCTGCTCCCACTATCTTCTTCCCTAAGAGAGCCAGGCAGGATGGCCCCCTTCCCACTTCCAACCCTGAGTGTTTCCTGCTGAAACCACATCCCCCGGCATGGATGTGCATGGTATAGAATATTCAACACTCAAACTCCACCCCCTGGCACTGTAATCATAACGCTCTGTGTTCTTCACTTCCATAGTTGACAGAGGAAATCTTATTCATGAATGCTGATTGATATTTCTGTATTTAAGATGCATTTAAAAAGGAAACAGAAGCTGTACGGTGCTTAAATGTCTCTCACCTGTACTAATTCCAGTGGCAGGAGCATAAGGTGTGTGGTGCAGACATGCTGGTATAGCCATTTTTAGGAATCAGTATTCATTTGCTGTTCAAGATTATTACATAAGCAGACAGAAGTGCAAAGCACAGAGACCTGTTTGGCTCCCTCCCATCCCACTCCTGGCATGGCTCATGCCCCTTCACTGCATATCGTGGTTCTGGTTCTGTAAGTGCAACCCAAAAAACTTTCATCAGGCCCTTCAAGTTAAAGCTCAAGCTTTTCCAGGGGTTCATTTTAGAATGTGAGCAAAATCAATCCTACTCATTCCAGTTAGGCAGCCAGGGAATAAATCTTGTGTCCTGTCACTGCAGGTCTTTCTGTTGTGTCGCACACTGCTTAGAAATTTTCTTAAAGTAACTGTAGTGTTCCACTTGTTTCTTTTCAACAGTTAAAAAATTCTTCCTTCTGTGTAACCACAGAGTGTTTGTTCAAAGCCTGCTTCTGTGCTGAGCAGAATCTGTGCTGTATTTACAAAGTAGAAGCCAATACAAAGAGTGCTGACTGTAATGAACAGTGTTTGGAACGAAATGTCTAATGAGTATAGATGCTATCAAAGCTGTTCTCTTGCTCAGAAGTGAATGTTAATGCCAATTACTCATGTGTCTTGATTAAACTCTCACTGAACATTAAGTACTGCAGAAAAAAGGTCCTCCATCATGAAATATGCACATTGCAGTTGAGTCAGACACTGGTACCAAGAATCAAGGGACAAAGTGTACTCGGTGTTGTGGTCCTTCAAAGAAGACATGGGAGTACACTGGATATAATTTATAAAAGATGTCTGTGCTGATTATTCCACTGGATCACAGCCAAATAAGCGCACACCAGACTAAGACATACTTTCAGGACAACAGAAATACTTCCATGAGCAAATAACTGAAAGCAGACATTTTACATGGACAAATAGCAGGTTGCGCTAAAGATGTGACAGATCTCAAGATCTATAACAGGAATCATATAAAGCATGAGAGTCAGTTGTGAAGTCTCATAGCTGATGTCGGGTCTACTGCCCAGTTTGACTGGATCCATGTACACAACTCTGTTGGATAAACCATTCTGGGGTACATCGGCAGCAATTTTGTTCTATGAATATTTTGCTATGATACAAAAGGGTCAGGAACCTTGCTATATTTATATGTATGCTTTAGCTCTGAAATAAGGTGAAATGTGCCAAATAGGAAGAAAAATGAATATCAGGTTTCTCTTAAAAACTGAAAAGTTTTATTGACAAAGCTACAGGAATCTGTGTTTGTTTTTTAATCCTCAAATCAGAGTTTGAAAGCAGAAGGTATGCATAAATTATCTATTCCCAGCCATCTTCCCTGTCTCAGGCCACTGCACTTACACAGCTCCCACTGCCTTTAGTCAGATGTTTCCTAGAGCCGTGACACAGTGACACCCTAAACCCCTCTGGCACCCAAGCTACACAGCGGATGTAATGTTGGGAACAGATAATAACAAGAAAGCTTAAAGTTGAAATAAAATTGAAGGTGGCTAGGGGAAGAGCAATTTTCCATCCCTAGCTTTAGATTGGGATAAAATCTTCCACCTAAAGAGGATCCTGAGGGTCTCATGAGCACCCAGAACCTGCTGTACCTGCCTTTCTGCCAGCACCTGTCAGAGCACTGTTCACCAGAAGAGTTCACAGATAAATAGATGAATTATATAAAATCTGGGGGGAGAGGAGTGGCAGAGACAGGGAGGTGTCTTGTCCAGGGAACAGACAGGAAGCTATTAGCAGGGCTGGAAAAGGCCACAGATGTCTCAATTCCAAAGACTGTGCTTTAAATATTTAACTACCCAATGTTTATCACATTTGTTATCAATAGATCACAGCACCTGGCTTAAATAATGCTCTACTCCTTGAAAATATCACTTCATAAATCTTCATGACAGGCGTGTGCAATGAGTGGGTACCAGTGTTACCCCACTTCTCCAAACTGGGACACTCAAACATCCCAGCAGGGAGAGGCAAAACTGACAAAAGATCCTCCTGCAGCCACTGGGTTGGGGAGAGCCTGAACTGCCCGCAGAACGAGCCTTACAAAGAGCAGAGCATTGTGATTTATATCTAAAGCTGTGGCTGCTTGAGGATGATTTGCAGGAAGTGCAAGAGTAGCTCTGGCTGAGCAGACAATTCACAGGAGTGGTTGAGCTCAACGATCTCTGACGGGAAGAGGGATGGGTGGGAAGAGGGATGCCTGGATGCCGTGCCCGCCCCGGCCCCTGCCGAGCCCCCGAGCAGTGCCAGCACTACCGACAGCACTGCAGTTCTCACACAAATTCAAGTTAGAAGGAGAAAAAGGAAGAGATTGGAAGTAATGGGGGACATATGAATCATATCTGCAAGACTTGGTGTAATTTCATTTTGAAATCTAAGATTTAAACTAATATATTCCTTGGCCAAAAGTTATTCTAGCTTCTCTGGGCAGGTAGTAATAGAAAGAAATGTGATCTTTTTGATTAAGCCAGAACATTTACTGCCACTGGGAAGTGCTGCATGTAATGTACCATGGGGACACGGTGCTTTTTGCAATTCCTACTGCAACTGCAGTATCTGACAGCAAGCCTTCAAAAATACAGTATATAGCAAATTTCAAATACTCCTCATTAACTGCATTTATAAATAGAGCATCTATCTATTAAGGTGTTAGAGCTGCTTCTAATGAAATAAAATAAGACTAAGTCCCAATTCTGCTTTCAAACACCTGGTATAAACCCAGACACCTTGTCCTACTTCTGTAGCATTATACCAGATTTAAATCTATTCAACAGGGCTCTCAAATTTATGCCTTACTTGAGGACTTGAGGATTTCTACCAGTGGCACTGGGGCTGCTCTCATAAGCTTTAAATCTTCAAAAATTTAAGCATGTGCCAGGGACTAAAAACTGACCTCTGAGGCTGAAAACAACAGATTGGCAGAAAGCTGAAAGCTCATACAAAACCATTAAGGAAAATCAAAAGGCACAAGAGTTTGAGGAGGAAAAAAGAGAACTTGCTATGTTGAGAAAAACAGTAAAATCCTGAAAGGAAAAAAGGAGAGGTGAAGTCTGGGAATATGAACCTTCATTTCAAATACTCCAGTATTTAGTCCTGCCTCAAGATCCCATCATACAGGTGTTTTACACAGAGAAGCTGAGCCTCTGCCTCTCCAAAAGCTTACACCTGAGATTTTCATACATAATATTTCCATTTGTCTTTCGCTGATTAATTATTATACAAATTCCACTACTATCAGCAATTTACCTTCTGGGGAAATAAGGTGCAGGAAAGAGAAAGAACTTACCTAAGGCCTTATCACAATCAATCACTAGGAAATGAGACCCAGACATCCATAAATATGGAAAAAATCTATGTGTTTGGCAATAAGCTTTTGGGGCTTTGCTTGCCATTTGGACTCATGCAGGAAATGGAATTTTCCTGTTCCTGTCAACCTGAAATGCCTCCAAGGTCACAACTGCTCAGCTGGAAGATGGCAAATAGCACAGCCTCGTTTCCTTAATGCACACAAGAAAGAGATAAACTCTGCCTAACCTTTTCAGTTTATTTTACTAAGTTTATTCTGGGATCATTTTATGGCTCAGGTGACTCCCAGCTCAGCCAGTGCAGGATGCTTAAGTGATATTGTAATATGAATAGTAAATCTTAACTTGGGACCGAGCAGGAAGCTCCTGAATGCTGACAAACAGTGTTGTAAAAAGCCACTGCAGAGGTGTATGAAAGCACAGGGGAAAGCTCTGCCTGGCTGTGAGCATGTCAGGCTGCCTAAAGAGGCACATGAATACAGGTCTTTGCCCACCTTCCCCCACAGCACACTTTGGACCACATACCTGATTGACACGTTGATTTCCTCCCTGAATAATCAACCCCCTAATTAAGCTGAATGCTGCTTAATTCCACCAGCTTGTAAATGCTGCATTGATTATTCAGAGTTACCCAGACCTGAGGGAACTGAAGGGGGGAAAATATCCACCTCACAGAATTTCACACCCGCTCCACTGGTCTGCAGAAACTCAACTTGAGGTGCAGAGTGACCCCCTCCCATCATTCTTCAATAGATGTGGGAAGGGGTGGTGGCAAATCACCCACCGGGAGGATCGGAGCTCTCCCCTTAGACTGACTAAAGCCAAGGGGCATGGGGACAGTATTTGACTGGACCCAAAGGAAGAAGAAATAGGCACTGCCCTCCCAGGTGGTTGGTACTGATCTCCCACCTCCTTCTCTGGAGCACAGCAGGTGCTGCCTGTGGAGCAGCTGCCGCCCCCAGGCGTTGTGCTGTACAGCTCCAGTGGGCCTGTGGTGCTTGTGTGGTGGAGCACAAGGCTCAGGCTCCCTGCTCCCAGCTGCCCCACAGCTTGGAGAACTGGAAGGAAATATCCTCTCCCACTTGCTTGAGCAGCATCCAAGCCTTTTGTCCGTATCCCACCCTGTAGGGGAGGATGGGGTCTGATTGAAGCTCACAAGGAAATGGTTACTCAGCCATTTGGCTGGGCTATACACAGGAAGCCCTGCCTTGGCCATGGATTAGAGTGGGCCTCTCCACAGGGCTCCATCTTTATCTCCTGTTTCTTTTGACGTCGCTGAAAAAGATACCAATAGGATAGTGCCAAAACAGAACATGGAAACAGCTAGACATAACCACAGAATGGAGGGAGAGGGATCAGGAGTGGCAAAGAAAAGTTTGAAGGTGGACTTGCATTTTCAGAGACAGTTCTGATTTGATGCAAAAGCATTTAGAAATTTGAGTTTAATGCAGTGAGTCAGAGCAAGCCAAAAGCTGAGATAGTTTCATCTGGAGCAGTGATATTTTATTTCAGATTTCCCAGGTATTTTGACTGTCCCCACAATGCACAATGAAAAATCAGTGGAAGTTGTTGTGAGATCACTGATGCTCTCCCCTCTTTTCTGTCTGACCTCCAACCTCAGCCAGAACAGAGCTCTGCATCCCCATTTTCCTACTCCCAGGGGACTCCCTCACACCCAGCTGCAGTTCTCTGCATCTCAGCTCCTGACCTCAGTATCCACTGGAAGACAGCCAGGAGGAGAAATTTTACCCAGTGAGGAAGCCACTCACCAAAGTGAACTGACTTGCATTATTTCCTCCATAATCCACATTTGGAGCTGGTTTAAAATTTCTCTGATCAAGCAGAGATCTGAAGGCAGCTGTCTCAGATCACCTCAAGTTTGGGCTGTTTCTACCTCCTTGCTTTTAAAGCTCTAGGTTTCTTTTTTCTTTTTTTTTTAAAAAAAAGGCCTCCAAGAAAAATGATCTGTTTCGGGCTGAACAAAACACCCATTCAAATCTAAATGAAAGCTTTTGAAAACACAGAAAGAAAATAACAGCTTATTTTAGGTTGACCCAAAATATACTACCTAATGAGATCAATACAAAGATCCTGTCAAGATTTTTTCCCACAATACCTACGCCCTGGAACCAGACAGTATGGTTTCTGATGGTGCAAACATGACTTTGTCGCATCGTCCCAAATTTTTACTCCATTAATTATTTTTCTTTCTCTACATAGACATCTATAAGGAGGATTTTTTTTAGTAGGATTACTCACTGAAAATGTTTCTATTAAGTCCTTTTTAAAAACAATAAGTTAAATGTGCATGCATGAATTATTAAAGTGCATATGTTCAGACAAAAATTTCTGAACATAGTCACACTTATGAAAAATTTCCAGTGAGTAATCCCAAATTCAAGGCTGTTTGGGAACTGCTTATATTTGCTTTATTCATGACAGAGTTATTTTATGCTCTTCTCAGTCTGAGACTGGATTGCTGGAAGATCCTTATTCATATAGAAAAAATAATAAATATTAAATGCCCCAAAATCCAAGTATCACCATTCAGCCAACTACCCATGGATTACGTAAAGGTTTGGGTTTCTTTAATGACCGGCCAGTATCTGTATATTTTTAAGGCACATAATAAGATCTCTTTAATAATATCAAATAGAATTTAGACTTCAGGGTCTGAAATTCAAAATTAGGCTTTCCAACAGTGTGACTCTCCTCAGCAGTTTGTCTTCGCCTGTTGACTAGCAGTGTTGGCTAAGAGATAGGATATCAGCAGTGGGATTAACAGGCATACTGTTCCTATTATTGGCACATAGAAAAAACACATTCTTTTAGATGAGATTTATCAAATATAACATTATGACTTATCAACTTTGTTTCTTTTTTTGAAAAACCCTATTACAAAATGATGGCAGGGCTAAGAAAAATCCCAGTTTACAAATTTGAAGAAATTTTCAGAGGGTCTCAGATATAACAGGAATGGTAGTAGATTGATACTGCAGATAAAATATGTTGAAAACATGGTATAGAGAGATGGGCAATTTAAAGTAATAAGAGGAAATTAGACTATAATGAATGCTTACACAGAGGGAAATAAACTGATACAATAGAAAATGGAGCTCTCAGCTCAGACAAATAAGCTTGAAGAGATGCAAAAAGTATCAGAGAGATACCAAAGGCACAGTGAGGCAGGAAAACCAACAGCAAGTGCAAAGAGACAGAGCCCTTCAGGCTACAAGATAAACTGTGAAAAAACACGCTGAGTCCCCATTTCAGAAGCACATAAGCTACTTCATCTGTGTCCTTTGCAACAGTGAGAGAAACAGCTGTCGAGGTTTGTGGAGGTGCAGAGGACAATAGGAAGGGACTGAAATAGTGCATGGCATGGTGATGGAGGCACCTACATCCCCAGGAAATGATGCACCAACACTCATCGTGCAATATCAGTGATGAACACCTTTTTGCCTTCCAGCAGTGTGGATACAGAAAATGCTGCTTGCAAGAACTTGTCTTGCTTCTCTCTGGTCCTGTGTGAGAGAAAAGCCTCTCACAAGGGCTATCAGTAGAGTTTATAAACCATGGATACCTGTAACCTTGCTAAGAATTGTTTATAGTACAATAGAGAAATATTTTGACAATAGGACGTTAGCCAATCACCCCTAAGAAGGTGGCTGATCCTTTGACCAATGAGACTATCAAGAAAAAGGTATGAGAGTTGTAAAATAATTAAATAAATCAGTCTTGCTGCACATTTCCTGCCTCTTGGATCTCTCTCTCCTCCCTCCTACTACTGCGGAATACGACAACACAGCAGCATTGAAGAATCGAATTTGTAGAAATATTAGATTTAGCTTTCTCATTCTTAATCTCCAGAACTGGAAACACTGGGGTTTTCTTGGAGTGAAACACACTCAAAGGCCTTAGTGGGTGAAGAAGATTTAGTGGGAATAAGAGATGGGCAGGACTGGTGACAGCTGTCTCCCTCAAAAGTGGCACGAGATAGTTGTCTCCCCTCAGTCACTCTCTGTGTTTGCACAGGGCTGCTACTTCACAGTCCTACAGGGAACAGGTAAATAGTGCAAGGAGGAGACACAGGATGTTCTCTTTATTACGGAGCAGCAGAAGATGCTTTTTGCTTCAGCTGCTGCACAGGCACTGTGCTCTGCACAGGCACTGTGCTCTGTGCACAAAACATCTGGAGTGACTGTGATCAGGATCCCCTGGGTTTTCCTACAGATTATCCCCCTACATTAATATCCAAGGAAGAAAAATGACAGAATGCAAATATTCGACTGCAAAAAGGCAAACAACAGAATTTTGCTTCATTGACTTTTTTTTTCCAAGCTGGTCATTCAGTGCAGGACTGTGCAGCAAACTGGTTCTCACCTCATCCACAGCCCTCCAGGTCTATTCCATGAGGGTCGAGCCTTCAGGAGGAAGGGTGAGAGAGGCTGTCTCACTGCTGGACTCACCAGCCTTCAGTGCTATGTCACATGAAGTGAATCAAATTGGTTCCGTGGGAAAGTTGTTTTCTAAAAGACACCTGAAGTGCAACTTGTCTGTTAGACTGCAAATTCTTTAGGGGGGGGAAATGAAAAAAATCATGTCTTTTCAGGGTTTGGTGTGTGGCAGGTGTTTCTGTGAATAAATGAGAGCCCCATCAGACCAAGTGACTTGCAGGTTCCTCCTGCCCAGGTGGCACCCGAGCTACAGTGTTGAGCTGGAGGCCTGTGTCCCCATTACCCATCCCCAGAGCCAGCTGCTCCCATACCTGAAAAATCTGTGCAGAAAAAGTTCCCTCATAGATTTTGTCTCTGACTCAGATGGGATGGATGACTCCTGATTTGCTGCCATAAAGGAACGTACACCTGACAGGCACTGAGACTTTGAATCAAGCAGGATTTCCAACACTGTGCCATGGGTTTTTCGCAGAAAAAAAAAGTTAAAGTTTGAACAGTTTGAAAACAACTCCTGGAGAAGATGGCAGCAGCTGAAGGAGTTTGGCTGGAAATCATGCTACCCCTTGATCAATCCACACTGCGCCGCAGCTCTGTGTGCGACTCCCGGATCGTTTGAAGGTGCTTGGGATGGCTTCAGGCTTTTGGCTTTTTTATGCAAGCAGATTTTCATGCTTTGATATCTTCTCTGACATGACTTTTGATCCAGTGAAGGTGATGCTGACACTTTTTTCACAGTGAATATTTTGTGTACAGTGCTGCTGGAGCACTGCAGTTGCCTGAGTTATTTTGGAGGAACTCTTTCACAAAGATGCAGCCTAATAAATATGATGAAAAGTGAGAGCTCTGATAACTGCAGTCAGGGTGTCTGCCCTGGTCCAAGACCAAGGCATTGCAGCTTGTCAATATGCAGGGACCATCAAACATGATGCAGGAGAGTCGTGAGAGAAGGGGGAGCACAGCACAGACTGGTCTGGGGCTCTGTGCAGTGAGAACAGCACTTTGGAATATCCAGATTATTCCCCCCTAAAAAAGCAGATGATGTTTCAAGCTGTCAGACTGGCAAGTTTTGGGAAAAGTGAAGAAACCCTGGTGGAAAGTCTGCGCTTTGCTGTTTCTGCCAGGGTAAAGCAGCACAGGGAATGAGGGTCACCAGCCAAGGAATGCTATGTGCCTCAGGGAACCCCCTGCTGAAGGACTTTCAGCTAATCGAGAAAGTCAAACATCCATATTCCTGCTGAAAAGGAGGCTGCACTACCTTCATCGGGCATTTCAGCTACAAAGGGAATTGTTCATAAAGGCAGAAGGAATTAAAGGAGGGAATTAAAGGACGCAGTATTTAATGGGGCAGATTGATGTGCACACTGATGAGATATACTTCAAATTGACTAAATGTCTGTTTTGGCTGAAACAGCCTTTTTTTTTTTTTTTCCCCTTGGCCAGTTCTCTCTGGGATTTTTGTTGTTTGTAAGTCATGCCTCTTGCTGTGACCCAGCCAGAACTGAACCTGGCCAAATAAAAAGTGT
>VYZQ01012444.1:0-23059 GCA_013400655.1 Mystacornis crossleyi | reverse complement strand
TGTTTTAAAAAAAAAAAAAAAAAAAAAAAAAGAGAGGCCAGAATCACTACATGCCCTAATTTCTATCATTCTAAGGCCCATGAAAGGAAATGAGTTTTGTGCTAATGTAGGTCTCAATGCACCAAAAAGAAATCCCAGCTGGGTTTCAGCCTGCCTGGCTGCAATGTAAGGACTTGTTGGAGCTCAGTGCGATTTATACCAATGTTCCAACCCCCGTGCTAAGCAAGGAGGGGATGTGGGGCTGTGTGCTGTCATCTTCTCTTTCCTAAACTGAGGAGGCAGCCTCATTTCAGTGTGAGTGCAATGGTAGGGAAGCACAGTAGCTTGGACCTTCTAGGCATAACAAAGAGCTAAGCTACCCTGGATTTATATTCATCCAACTTTTCCAGCTGATGGAGTTACCCAAATGCGAGCCCCCGTAGTGGGACTTCCACCAGAGTCAGTCTTGCGTGGATTTACTTTCCGAAGGAAAATTACCCAACCAAGCTAAATCATTTCAGGCAGAGCAGTTGTAAGAGCTTGTTTACACGAATCTGCTCAGAAAAGTTGATCTGAATTTTTAAGTGGATTAGTTAAACTGCATTAATTAAAGCTCTTTGTGGGAACTGTCAGAATTAAAGTGTCTTTGATTTGATTTGATTTACTTCTCTTCCAAGGCTAAGTCACATAAAAGCCACTTTACTTGTGAAACGAGAAGTTTAATGCAATTTACTTAATTCATTTCAAACTCCTGTTTTTAGTTAATTTAAATCAACTTCCCTGATTTTCCCTGTATAGACACGCCCAAGGAAAATGAAGATCACTGAAATAAAAACACCTAAGAGAAACTCTGAAAAAATTGAAAATATTTCACTAGCTCCTCTAGGACATTACTATCCCTGTCACCAACAAGATTTGGGAATTGCAGATAACACTGTCAAGGTCCAAGGACTGAGAAACAGATCCTTGGTTCTGAGCTACAGTTGCTCATCAGAGACAGGATGGCCAGTCTTGCACAAAAACTTTACTTCAGCCTAAAATAAAAGATGAAAAGTTAAGAAAATGCCTCCTATCCCTCAAAATAAAAACAGGGCTCAGGCTACGGCCTGTGGAGAGGGAAGAAGAGACGTTCCTGAATACGTGAAAGAAGAACGAAATTTTATTTAAAGCTCTAGTGACAATATCTGCATCATTCCTCCCTCTTGAGCCAGAAGCCAGAACCACAAACAATATTGGAAAAATGCTGTTGGAGGTGGCCTGGTCTTCTTTGCCCTGGAAGTACCACGGCTGTTGCAGGCACTGGTACAGGGAACACCGTGCAGCAGGCTGAAGCACGAAGATCTGGGATGTGGAGGCATACAGGTGACTTTGCATGGCATCAGCCCTGGCTCTTCGGGACCAGCTCTGAGCCAAGAGCCAATCTGCCAGACAATCCCAAAGTGTCACCTATGAAAATCAGAATTCAAGGCGAATCTTTGAAAACCGTCTATTTCTACACATGCAACCTGCTTTTACAAGACACTTCAATGCCTGAAAAACTCTACACCCTCTGTGCACTATATTTTTCCAAAACTCTACACCCTCTGTGCACCATATTTTCCAGCTGTGCAGCTGCACAGCAGCCAGCCCAGGCCACAGCGAGTGGCACGTGCAGGGACAGGGGCACTCTGCCCCCGATGAATGATCAGAGCAGGGGACTGCCACGTCAAATGAGAGGCAGTATAAGACAGGCTCCTTGTGCTGCCGAGATCCACTTTAGTATTGAATCATACTCCACATGGCAGCCTAAGTGAGAGCAGAGGTGGTGATTAGCGGCACTGTGTCTGTTTGGAGAAGGCTGCATGCATGACTGAGCATGAATGACCTGATTATGAGTGGGTGGAACTCCACTCAGTGGGACTGACCAGGCAGAGCTGAGGTAGCAATGATTAGCTGCCACACAAGGTAAGTTATTGTCCCCTGGGATGCTAAAATGTACTGTACTTAATAGTTCACTGGCCACATGCATTCCAACGGTTGATATTGTCGCAGCCGGAAACATTCATTCACGTAATTAGTTTACTTTTCCAGTTTAAGCCAAATGGAAAATCCCCCTGTACAGAGCTCTTAAGCTGGCTGTTGGGCCAGTGTTGATCAGCAAAATCCTTCTGACTTTGCAAAGTTGCCTGGGTTTCCCCAGAAGGGCATGAGGTCGTTTAATCACCTACCTTACCACAATGCCTTATCACAGCCATTATAGGGATGCTCTGGGATTTTCTCTGGAAAATCTGACCCCAAGATTTGTGACAGCAGCCATTGAAATCAATGAAAAATTAGCCTTTGTGTGACAGGGTTGTCACCTGTCCATGATCTTAATTCCAGGTGTGTGACAGGGAGGACGGGAGATGACTCATCCCTTGTCAAAAATCCTCTGTGTCACAGACTTGCAGTTATACCTTCCTCCAGAGGAACCTCAGCTACTTACCCGTAATAAATGATCTTCAGGTGACTTCCTCTCCCATCTCTGGGAGTCATGAATATTTGACTTAACAAATTAATCTTTTCACTTTCTTTCATAGGAAGACAGATACCTTTATATATGGAGTGCCTGAAACAGAGGATTAAAAAACGACCACAAAGTAAAGAATCTGATTTTCAAGTAACTCACTGCAAGGGTTAGGCCAGACCCTCCACTGCACCAGAGCATCACCATTTCAATCAGCAAATGTACTTCTCCACCTCTTTCTATCTCACTGGCCCTCCTTCGCAAACACCAACAGTGCCAGGGCTGGGAAGGATCCACCAGGGTCCTCAACACCTGCATAACCTCAACACCAAATTTTGCATAATTTACCTTTTGTGGAGAGTCAGAAGGGCCTTACTCTTCAGGCCATCCTTAGTCAGCAGGCCCATCAAGGCCTGCTGCCTTCTAGTGACTCTGATTCACAGGGGCAGCGCTTGGATTTGGGTTGGGTGCTCAGGGACATGGCTTTGGGGGAAGAGGACACTGATGTGCAGGTTTGGTGTGAGTATCATGTTCCATCACCTACATGGCAAGGGAGTGTAACAGCAGTTGGGATCGTGCCAGCATTTTGTGCTGCGTTATTCTGTCTGTTTGTTTGAGTCCTTTTTGTTAAACCTTTCGCAGAAAGGCTGGGTTCTGGATAGGGCTGCTTGGAAGCTCATAGTCCTCCTTGTGTGGCATTCCATCCTGTGAAGAGCCCAGGAAGTACAGGAAGTACTTAAATTTCCACACACCACTTCCAGTCATCCCCAGAGGCTGATTCTGCAGTGATCCACAGCAGGATATCTGTGTCTCGAGCCTTGTCCTTCTGTTTGCTTGTGTTTGCTTCTGCATCCTTTGCTCCTGACCTATTCAATGTGTTACTGAGCCCTACAATTATTTTTCCATTAATTTTTTCCTTTCCTGACTCATTTAGCAAACAAATACTTCTTGACCTCTTGTGTATTGAGACGCACCACCTAGCCCAGTGTGGTGGAAAGTGGGAATTTGCTGCCTCTGGAAATTCTGCAAGCTGGCAGCAGGGAACAGTTGTCCCCTGGATATGTTGCTCCAGTTCCACTCCAGAGCTTGCTCATGCAAGAAAGTAATTTCTGGTCTGCATTTGTGCAAGAAGAACAAACAGCCTGCTCATTTTCTGTCTCCAGGCAGACTTCCCAAATATTATGGGAAGAGGATGAGCCTAGGGGCTTTCTGGCCAGGAATGCAGCAGACTATGGGACGAACAAGCACACTGGCACGGTCAGGTGGCTGCTGTGTCCAAAGCAGCCCAAAAATGCTGAGTGCCTCAGCCTACCTGCTTACTGATGGCCCTCCTGCATCAAACTGCCTCATACCTGGGTCTAACCCCACAGAGCAAATCCAAGGGGCTGGTCTCCCAAAGGGTCTCACTGCTGTGTTGCCTTTTCTCTGCATTTTTTATGAATTTTTGAGAGAACTATAGTAGTGAGAGATTTGTGCAAACAGGAGTGCACTGCATGCCCCGAGTGCCTGGGATGAAAGCCCACTCAAAAGCCTCCGTGCTGAGCTGCCAGGGTGTCCTCAAAAGCATATCTCAGCCCCACTGGCTATTTGGGATTTCAAGGTTGCTGTTTTCATCACAGGCAAACCAGCCTGCCTTTTTTTTTCCAGCATTTCTGGTGCAGAACGTGTTCTGTTGTCCTTCTGCAGCTGAAGGTGGAGGAGTTGGGGGAGATAGAGAGATGGGGCTTCTGTGTCATGCTTTTTGTTTAGTTGGAAAGGCAGGGCAGGGATGCTGGCCTTATGTCAGGAAAAGCAGTTTTGCTATGAGGTAGCAAAAGCTGCTACCCAAAAGGACGATAGGAGCAAGGGTGAAAGACTGGAGTGTATTTCCAAAAAATGAAAGGGGCGTGTGCCAAGTGCTACAACAGAGTCCTTGCTGTCAGAGAGGTGTTCTGTCTGGAAAAGCCTGTCCATGGGGGCTCTTTTCCCAAGATATTGAGGTTCACTTGTACAAAAGGAAAGGTCCCCAAATATTTCCCTAAAATGACAGCACAAACCAGAAGAACCAACCAATGAGTTCATCAATCTCAACATTTATTTTGGGGTAAGTCTCACACAGAGATGGTGGGTGGTACAGATCTCCCTTTCTCCATGGCTATGGGAAACTTCCATCTGCCTGTAGGATCGTGATGGGGTACAGGGATGGTGAGTAGTGTGGAGATCCCTTCATCCATGGCTGTGAACAGCTTTCAGCTGCCTGTAGGATCATGATGGGGTATAAAGGCAGTGGATGGTGCGGAGCTGCCTACATTCACAGCTGTAGAGAACTTCCAGAAGCCTGTAGGACCATAATGGGGTACAGACCAGGGAAAAGTGTGTTTCCTTATCTTTAGGACAATGTTTTTGTTCAAAGTTCCTTGTAGAAAGTTTCATGCTTCCTGGGGGGTAGAGGAAGGAGAGGGTGGGTGTCTGCCATGCACCGGTCATGTCCCTGTCCAGGGACTTAGCTATCAAAGACAGGAACATCAAAGAATGCAGCAACCGCCAGCAGCCCCTGCCTCCCTGACTTAGGCTCTCACAGCCTCAGGTCAAGGATATCCAACCCATGTCTCCCTGATGGACAGGAAATGTCCAAGTCCAACCATGTCACCAACCCCACCGCAATTCAGGCCACCACCAGTGTCTTCCCTGCTGTGACTTGGACCTTGGGGCTGGTGGCAGGAACCCCTGTGTGGCCCAGCCCTCAGCTACCTGGAGAAAAAAGATGTGTTTGCCATGGCTGGAGGGGGCTCCCAGCTGCCTGTAAGACCAAAACAGGGTATAGGCTGGGGCTCTCTGTCCTGTAGCTCTGACAGATCTCTGGCTGGTGTTGGAGAAGGGAGAGAACAGGAGCATTCCATGGTTCAGCCCTATCCAGCTGTCTGGTTGTAACAGACAGTAGAAGCAGCAGAGGAGGAGCAGCCACGTGCCACGACCATGGGCAGCCCCTGCCATCACCACCCCTGCCACCCAGCCCAGCCCTTGGTCACCTGGCCTCCTGTCTGCCAGTCTGGTCTGGAGCAGCCCTTTTCATACCCAAACTGGGCCATTCACAGCACCAATACACCCTGGGAGACGGCCACTGCCAATGTTCTGCCTGCTGTGACACATCACCAGGGCTGGTGCCTGGAATTAGCACTGCATCACTGTGACATGGCTATTATCTTCCACCATTCAGCCGAGAAGAAACAATTAAATAATAAAAATACATAAATTAATTAATTAAAATAGATAAACAACCTCTGGAAATATTGCGGTGGAAAATTAGGTAGCTGCAGAAGCTATTTAAAGAATAGGACATCATAAAATGTGAAAAAAATAATTAAAAGCAGCAAGTCCTGCTCACTGCCCAAGTGTAAAGAATTGTGTGGTACCTGCTGCTGAGATTTGTGGGTTTTTGAAGACTAAATTCTTGAAAAATGCTTGTCAAGTTGACTGAAGGCAGCATGTCACACTTTTAGAATTAAAGACATGTCCAGTGGAAAATGATGCATCCACAAGTGGCTGATGGTGCTGAGCATGGATCAGCATGAACTGCAAGGCTCATACCTTTCTCTCCCTGAAACAAACCAGAGAATTCTGCCAGAGACTGTCCTGTGCTACATGCTTCAGCTGGACACTAGAATGAAATTCAGGAATTAGTTCCCTTTGCTTGGTTCACTGCAGGCTGCTACATGCACTCTCTTTAATTGACTGGACCAGAGGCACTGGGCACTAACTAAAATGCATCAGGCTCTCTCTGAACATCAGGAAACACTTTTACAGAGACTGAGAACTGGTACAGCTTACCCAGGGAGGTTGTGGATTCTCTAACCTTGGAGATATTCAAAAGCCACCTGGTCATGGTCCTGGGCAAGTGGCTCTGAGTGGCCCTGCTTGAGCTCAGGAGTTGGAGCAAATAACTTCCAGAGGTCCTGTCCAGGCTCAGCCCATCTGTGAGTCTGTGATTCAGGCACCGGCCACCCCAGTAACTACTGACACAGTCTGTGTGATGCTACAGCTCATGGACTCTCAACAGGCAGCCAGGGATCATCCTCTGGGTGCAAACTCTGACCTTCCTTTGGAGACCACCAGAAGAGCACGTAATTTACAACTATTAGATCATCAGACTACAATTTTCCAGGCCCTGGACCTGTTTTAGCTGAGCAGTCTTCATCTGGGGGAAATTAAGATCCCAGAAGACTCACCAGTCCAAAGTATTTTGAACTTAACCCAAGGAAGTTGTCTCAGGCAGCTCATCTGCTACCTTCAGCAGCCATATTGCCCCTGAGGAAAGCAGGTGTTTTCTAGACATCCGTAAAGCTTCTGGGATGAGAACCAGGCTGAGCAGCTCTCAACGGTTCATTACCCATTTTTGTGCCTGTGTGCAAAAGGAGGTGCTGACGTGTTGTAATCCTCCAGCATTTTGCACCTTCTCTGCTTTCAGTCCTTGCAGACATAAGTGGTTACACAGGGTGCAAAGCAGTGACGACTCCAGCCTGCAGTGTTCCCAGACAGGAGGAGCAGCACTGGTGCTGGAGAGCCCTCCTGAGAGCTCCTGCCTGCTTTGCAGACCTGGGACTTCACAGATGTCAGCTGAGCTCCAGATAAGCATGTGGACTTAGTGATGCTCTTCTGAATCCAGCACAAGTTCTGAACTATTTAAGGCTTTCGCTCACTTGTCATTTCTCATTTCCTCCTTTTAAAGAAATCTTCATTCCTTTGTTGAGATACTGTTTCAATCTCTCAGCAACTAAACCATGTACGCAGAGGAGTGAGCACATCTTGGCCAGGTTTACATGCTGCAGGAGGTGTGGCAGTTTAGAGATGACAAGTCAATAGTAAATAAATCCTGGCTGCATGTTTTTTTCACCTTTTTTCTCTGTAATGAATCCTTTGGAAATCCAGCACAGCTGGCACTCAAGTAAGGGGCTATTTGGCTCCCTATTTAGCTGCTCCATCATGAAATGTAGTGATAGTCAGACGAGTAATTGCATAAAAATGGCACCTAGGTGCTGTAAGTAGGTGTTTTCTGTGGGCCTCCTGAGGCATGTGTGCTGAGTTTAAGGATCGATTGGGTTTTTTCTCCCTCTCTCATTCCTTAACTGGGATGTGCTAACCGTGTTGTGCTCAGATGTCCTGGCTCTCCCACTGCAGTGCCAGCTAATGTCTGATTCCAGAAGCTTTGCAGTTGGCAATGTTTTAATAAGCAGAAAGAGCACAGCTTGATTCTCAGGTAACAGGCTGAGCTAGCTGTGCTGGCAGTCAGAGCAAAAAACATGGTATTGACTTGAAGACTGAGGGAATTTGGAATAGAAATTGCGGAGGAGGAATAAATGTGGCATATGAGGATGCCACTTTTACACTTTCCAGATGATAACTGCACTCTAAAGCAGAGAATCTCTGACAGTGACATCCTCTTTCAAGCATCCAACATCTATGCCTGTACTTGGTCCTCCTGCAAACCCCCTGTTTTCCCAGCTTTGTCTGACTCACGCTGTGTATTCTTCACAAAATACACTGTCGCAGGCTCTGTTTATGAGAGTTACTCAAGCTTGTTTCCAAGTTAGAATTCGTGTTTTATGAGGAGGTGGATAAGTGAGGAGGGGAGAAGTTTCCACTCGGGCAAAGGCATTGGAAAGCACTTACTGGAGATGAAAGTTGCAGGCTAAGTAGCACACCTCTGACTGTGTTGCATAAAAAAGTTCCTGGAAACTCTTTTCTTGCCTCTCACTGCAACATCTTTCAGGTCATCCATGAAATCAGCATCCAAGAGAAGTTTATTTCATCACCTTCTGCTATACCATTGACCAGGATGTTTATTCCCAGGAAATTAGTAGATCACCTGGAATCTCAATTGCCTGAGATATTTGGGATGTCACCACGTGGTATCATAGAGGAAACAGATGCCTTCTGGAGGGCAAGGCCACATCTGGGTGTGTGTTCTGGTGCAGAAATGAGGGGGAACAAAGGCTAGAAGTAGATAGTGTCCTTCTGGTAGCAAGATCAGTGCTCGATGGAAGACCCTGTGGCAACCAAAATATCTAATTTATTTTCAGGAAAGGGTGAAAAGGGGATTAAAAGCAAGAAATCAGGCTTTTTGCTTTTCTGGGAGAGAGAGGCAGTTTGATGATAAGCTGCTTTCCTGTCGGCAGCTCAGGGTGATGTACTTCCAAGAGCCACATCCCTCGGGACAACACCCTTGGCGAGTGTGGCCGACCCTCTCAAAATCCTGTTAAGAATGTGAAAGCAAATGTCTGTGAGTGAAGGATACTAAAGCCTCCTTCAGAGGGCCGGCAGCTGGGCCAGCAGGGAGAGATGTTTCACAAACTGCCTTGCACCAGGATGCTTCCACCTTCAGGAGAGAGACGCTCCACTGTGTCCACCTCGCCGGCTCCCAGAGGCAACTTCTCTCTTCCAGAGCTCCAAAGATGTGTCAAAACATGTGTGTCTAAAAGACATCATTACTTTATCAGGCCACATTTGGCACCAAGAATCAAAATCGGACCTATGTAAAAATCTTAAGCAATATCATGGAAAAGTCAGAAGCATAGTGAGAGCAGTCATTTGTTTGCCTCTAAAAAGTGGGTTTGCAGCCGGAATGTGATATTCCTGGAGAACCCAAATATGGAAACAACTACAAAGAAAGCTCCAAATATCACATTCCTCTCTTCAGAGCTTGTGTAATATAAACTGAATAGAAGTTCCTAATGGAGAAAAGGTAAATTAGTTATTTTTAAAATTTATTTTAATGGTGACTGTGTTATTAATAATGTATTTAGAGAGTTATTTTCAGCTATGTCCCTAGATCCAGTGAAATAATTACATGCTCCAGGACAGCAGTAAGAGGATGAGGGACTACATATATCTTAGTGACCAGTTCTATAAATATGCTGCTAAAAATTAGTCACCATTGTCATAGCTGGCTCAAGAGAGACTTGTTAACTAATTATAGATCAAGCTGTGCATTAAAATTAAAGCCATTTGCAAGATATTACAGCAAATGTAATGTTCCCAAGAGATGTTAGATTGAACAGTCTTGGAACCTCAAGCAGCTGCGTAACCTCTGCGGCTTGATCAGTGCGAAAAACAAGTTTTCAAACATTATTTGAATGTCATGGAAGGACTAGATAGAAATGATGCCTAAGATGGGTCATTCCTTGAATTCCTTGACTTGAAGACCCTATAGAAAATGTACCAACAGGAACACAAATTGCCTGGGTAAGCTACTTAGATATTGGCAGGTTTTGGCCATTGCTGTCTGGTTTTGTGTTTTACAGTGTGTGCATGATGGGATCTCAGTCCATGATTAGTAGCCTTGCCACAATATAAAACACACAGAACAATAGCATGGGCGTTCTGGTCCTCAAAGCTGTACTTCAGGAGTGTGAAGTTTGTTTCCTGATTTAATGCTGCCACAGTCAAGCAGATTTGGTGCACCACATAGGTCTATTTAGAAGTTTTCATGAATATTTTAAAATTGTGGGTGACCTGAGAAAGAGAAGAAAGAATATTGGTAAATAAAGCATACTTACATGTAAATCACAGATAGCATTTCCAGGAATTTATCCTCGGACAGAATCTGAGGGCTGGGTGGCTGACAAAGGTTACAGCCCAGTGAGTGTACACAGGGAATCTTTAACACCTTGAGCTTCAGCTTGATCACCAAAAAAAAAAAAAAAAAGCAATACACAGTGCAACCATGAACATCAAAAGGACCAAGCAGGCTGCCAGAGAGGAGTGGGATACTTCCACCTGCTTGATATCTTTGCTCTGGCTAAAATATTATTAATATTTTAGTATATTGACTGCTGCTTACTTTTCTGGAGCAACACCTTTAAAAACCATGCAGTGCAATACAGAGATGAAGCTGGATGATGGCTGGTTGAGACCAACTGCAAGAGACAGCACTGCAAAAAAATAGACAAAAATCTGGACTGAAGCTAAGTCATCCCTTTTTATTTTTTTCCCTCAATTTGGATTAAATTTTCCATTTGCCGATATAGAACAGATCAGCTGGTTGCAAAGAAGCTGGTAGCTGGACTGCAGCATTCAATTACAACTAATCTGCATCACTAGATACTTCTAATGTGCCTGGAAACGATTTTGATCCAAGAGTAATTGGTTTATTGTACCTATTTACAGGTATACAAAGAAAACAAAAATTGTGACTGAGCTAAAATTCAGCTCATTATTCTCTATTGTGGCATTAATTATTGACCAGATTCTTCAGTTACTGAACAATTTAAGTCTGCCACGAGAAGTAGTCATTCTTCTGAACAATGTGTTGGAAGCTGTTCTGAGAGATGAAACCTTAAAATGTAGAGTAATAGCACAGCCCAGTGGCTTATCAAAGCATAAACCACCACCTAAGGATCTACTGATCTGGGCAATTTAAGGTATTTTATCAAAAAATCTGCAAAATGTGAAAATGAGAAATTATTCTAGGGTCAGATAGAAGTGAATTCTTTATTCTAATCCCCTTTCTTTACCCAAAATCATTCTGGAAAAGTGCTTTCAGCTATGCTGGCTACAAAGCACACTGTCACACTCATATAATTTTATGTAGAATTCTTTAAGACCAATACTCAAAACTATATTCAGAATAATAATTTCATTTAGAATAATTCATGCTCTAAATTCTTTTATTGTTACAATTCTATTGTTTCAGAGAATTATCCTTTGTCCTTGCTTGGATCTGCTTTTATTTTCATGTACAATTTGCATATCTCCCAGCAGTCATCTGAAATCTACTGACACTGGCCTATGTGCACCTATTTGCTCTAGAAAATAGTTTATGTCTGACAAAGAATACACCACCACCACTGCCACCCCCAAATTAGTCTTGGACTAGAGGAGAGGAGTGGGATGTTGTGGCCGCATGGGCAGCAGCTGGGGTTTGGGCTGGGGTTTGGGCTGGGGTTTGGGCTGGGGTTGGGGTTGTGTCAGGGCTGGGGAGGCACCTTGTAGCACCATTTTCATCTGGGCAAGGCAGAAGGGGTGGTGGGATGGGAGGATGTTAGGTGCCTGTTTCTCATCCCATTAGGAAAAAGGGATGTGTTTAAGGATGCCCTGGGACACAGGCCATGGAAAGGCTCTCTAGTTCCTCATAATCTTTTCCTGGCTGGGCTGTGAGAGAAGGGTCCAAACAGGGCTGTTGAACGCCTGAGAATGGAGCTCATGCATGTTAATATGTGGGTAAAACAAATTCCTGCCCCAGTCACCAGGAAATAACGTGGGAAGTGCTGTGCCTTAGTATGCCTCCCCTAATTAAACAGAAATACTTTAATTTAGGAAGCACTGCTCTTTCTCCTGGGATGAAGTAATGACCCCATCCCTTCACAGGCAGGACAGCTTGTCACAAAAACTGCACGGAGTCCAGATCTGGACTATGGATACGCCAGCTGGGAGGGAGGGGATGGGAACCCCTATGGTCAGTCAAAACTTTTGAAAGGATAAAAGATCATGTAGTGCTTAAAGAAGACAAAAAAACCTGACACAGAAGTGGCAAATGAAAAGCAATGAACTAAGGCTTTGAGGGATGCCACTTGCAGCAGAGTCGGGTCAAAGAGCCTGTGCTGGTATTGTAGCAAGCATGGGTCCCAAGCAACACAGATGTCTCTCTATTCACTAGAGGAAACAATCCATCCGTCCTAGATAATTCCCTAAATTAATTCTACCAGAAGATGCTACAGATAAGAGGTGACCTTGCACACTGAGTCAGTTTGTTAAACAAGGTATAACTGAGGTGGCTAAGTCCTGCACACCACAAGTCTCTGAATCTCAATTTTAGCATTGTGAGTGGTTTAAATATATAAAATCTAGTTTCCATTGTTGTTAGTCCCATGGGTAGCAAAGAATGGGGTTGAATAAGAATTACTCATACAGCTATAAAGAAAAAATAAGACTCAAACTCTGAGTTGTATTTAGTGCTTTTAAATTTCTGTACAGCCCCAGAGATAAATAAATGTAATATGCAGGCATTTTGACCAGCAAAAAACCAAAGGTGCACCTCACTAACAAAGTCCCTTGGGATTTAAGGATTCGTGGAGAGGGACACAGGCAAAGGCAAAGCTCAGCACCACTCTGGGCTCTAGATGCTGACGATTGCAAGCAGCACTGGTTTCATAAGACGTAGCCTGAAGTCCACATGGCACTGTAACTCTTGCAGTATCACCTCTAGGCTGCAGTATGGTGCCAGCAGAGAGTCTCAGCTGGCCATTCTGCATGAGAAAGTCCCAGGCAGTGACCCAGCAGCCAGAGAAATGAATAGTGTGGCTCCCAGCAGACCTGCTCAGTTACAACCAGGTGCCAAAGATGACTAAATCTGGTGGGTAGGCCTTGTTGTTCGAATTTGCCAAACTTCAGGAGGCTGCAGTGACACTACCATAGTGCCAAAAACTTCCCCAGAACCAGCATGGCTTAGCAGAGCATCCTTCTGAAAGAATGCATTCCTCTCTCACCTATTTTCTCTCAGACGCACTCCAGTATATGTTGCCAGAGGATCTCTTGCCTGCATGTTCTCTGGGTGACAGAGAAGGGACCTCAAAAACCGGAGAAAGTCCATCCCTGTGGTGCCCAGCTCCATCAAGATGTTTACCAGCAAGCCTTGTCCTGTCCTAAGCATTCGCCTGGTGACCAGCAGTGAGCAAAAGCAAACTGAGTAAGATAATTTTATGGTTCCCTGATCAGCAGCTCTCATTTCCTTCCTTCCTTCCTCCCTTCCTTCCTTTTCACTCTAGGTCTCAGTGTCTGATTAAAGATGATATTCTTTCTTCTTTTTTGTCAGGGCACAGTGTACTTCCCTGCCATTCAATTTTCCTTCTTTCCAACGTGTCAGGCACCAAGCCTGTTTGTCCACCCATGTTTTTCTGCTTAGATGTGTCTGACTGAACTTCAAGCTTGTGTAGTTGGTCCTCCAGAACAGCTCTGCACTCCTGACTCTCCTGTTCAGCAGGAGTCTGAAAACTCTGAGTTGTTTATAAAGTCTTGAATCCATCTCTGGACCCAGTGTTTTCTCCACTTGCTTCTCTGTCATGTTTTCCATGAGTTCTCTCAATCCTCTCTCTGGGCAAAGAAAACCTTTGCCAGGAACTTCCTCAAGAATCATGTCCACATCTCAAGTACCCAGACACAGATCACAACCAAATGACAGGGAAACAAACACTTCCTTCCCCTTTCCAAGAGTTACGGATGTCCTTTCATCAACACCCTAAATCACCCTGATATTTTTTCCTTTGTTTATTGGGTGTGGGATATGGGCACACAGCTCTGCCATATTTGAACACTGGTTCCACCGTCATTATTTTCTCAATGCCTGCTGAATCTAATGTTTCTCAGAGGGTCTTGTACACGACACTCTCCTAGAAAATGAAACTGAGAAGATCTTTTCACCCAAAATCCCAGGGGATTCACCTAAGCATTCACATTCCTGCTTATAAATGTTCTTGATGATATATAAGTTAAAACATCAATAATTTTTTTGTGTAGAAATACTGTGGAACTGTTGGGGCTCGCCCTCTCTTCCCCTGGGGGAAATGGGCATAGGTGGACGTGTGGTGGGGCACGGGGCTTCCCTCTCCCTGTTCCCTTGGTCATGTGTACCCAAAATCCTCTCCCCTATTGGTCACTTTGAATGTAGCCCGCAGGAGTTCTGTACTTAGGGGGTGTCCACGGGACTCCTGGGAGTTGTTCTAGGGTTGTTCCTGGGGGGAGTCACTGCCAGAGTCCATGCCGGGCTCCAGCCATGTGCGGCCAGGGGGAATAAAATCTGGAAACATCTATCAAATATTATCTCCTTGATTCTTACTCGGGCCAAGGCTGTCTCCCAGGGAAGGTTGCAGCCACCCCACTGCAACATGGAACTACTATAATTCTGTCCCTTCTCAGAGTCTTCATCAAGGAAATATGCAGAATATCTTTGCTTATTCTTCATGCATTGTTCTGGTCCTGTAGGCTATTTCCATTCCCGTATTTATGATAAATTCATTCCAAGTTGTCACTAAAGTGTTGCCATATGTTGCCCTTTGTTTTGCGAGGACTGTTACCTGAAGGTCTTATTTAATAAAGTATTATCAGTTCTGTGCTTCTCCTGCCTGATTTTAGCATTTTCCATAGTTCCTTGAAGAATGTAATGATTTCCAATGGTGAGCATGTGATACTGGAAGTTGCAGATCCCAGAAGTGTTTTCTACTCAGGAGAAAGGGCAGGATGTCCTTCAAAGTACAGTTCAGCTTTTCAGAGACCTAATTCCAATCCTTCTTTTTTTGTTCCTTTTCCCTTTACCCGATCACTTATCACTGGAAGGAAGACTGTTTCATTCTACTCCTTGTCTCATCCCTCTTGAACTTTGTCTTTTCCATGCGTATATTACCTTCGATTTTTGCCTTCCTCTTTCAGCATCTGAATTTATACAATTCAGGGTTTGTAATGGTTTCAGGCAGATAAAATATGTCATTCAGGAATGGCTTGGACTGTGCTCGATGTGTTTGCCTTCCTCACTCAGAAGGTGAAAAGTTTCGATCAAATTACATCCTTTATGTCTAATTTCCTGCTTTGACTTGGTCTTTTCACTCTCCTTGAAAGCAGAGTGAGTAAGTACTTGGGGACTATGTAATTCACTTATAATTGAAACAATAGACCATAAAGGCTCCTTGAGAGCAATTACATCTATCGAGCCAATGAGTCAGTTGTGCATTTGCACTAAGTCCAAGCAGTAAAATATATTTATGATTTTTTTTTAATGAAAGTTTCTGCTCACTTAGTCTTTGGAGGCAGTACAATGCATCATGAGAGGAAGAATTAAATGTGAATCTCCATGAGCAGTGTGCGTGACTTGCCATGAGAAAGGAGTGCAATATGCTCTGTCTGGGCATGCTGCGCCCAACCAAAGAGTTAGTATGAGTCTGATTAAATGTGGTCTGAAACATAATGGTTAATCTAAGAAAACTGAAGTGAAAACTAAAGCAAATTTGAGAGCATGGTGCTCAAGACTAGCTAGTGAGAAGGGGATAAACTGTGTATTACCAAAATTAGAAGTGCCTCAGTACCTTTGTTTGCTTTTGTCTTCAACCACAACCTCGGCTGACTCTGCCGACAAGCCTAGTTGAGGGCAGGAAAAAGCAATTACACTGCATTAAGCCACCTGTCCAGGGGGGATTCTGGGCAAATCAAATCCTGTGCAAGACACGGAATTACAAATGAAGGAGTCTGGGATCAGCTACTAACTGTGTCAGAAACATGGTTGTCTGTATGGTCCTGGGATCCAGCTGTGTCTGTGTCCTGTAACCCTCTGTGATCCTGGGCATGTCACTTAGTGGGGTACCAATACCCAAATGATGGTCCCCAAAAAACAGAGAGCAAAGTGCTCTTTACCTTTTCCTTCTGCCTTTTTTGGGTGATTGGTTGGGTACCCTCTCCTTCATTAGGCAGCAGAGATGGTAAAGTCCTTGAGGGCTTTGCACGGGTGTAGCAGCCCAATATGCAGGAATTCATAGGATTATTAAGGTTGGGAAAGACCTCTAGGATCATTGAGTCCATCCCTTAACACAGCATTGCTGTGCTCACGGCTAAACTGATGCCTTGTCCGGCTACCTAGAAACAGAGACTAGACAGGAGTTAGGGAATAAAGGTAGGTATTTATTTGAAAGGCCTTCAAAGGTACACCCTGGGGAGCCGGAGGCTACTTCCAAAAAGGACCCCAAGATGGACAACAAGTCACGAGTTCTTCACACTTTTATAGGTTTGCTCCATTTGCATATCAGCATAAATTCACCAATTAAAACTTTAGCTAAGGGTGTAATTTCTTCAATTTCTCCACCTCTCTCGCAGCTATAGTTTACACCTTTAGGCCTAGGACAATGTGAGTGTCCTTGAGTAGCAGGCTTAGAGGAGCTTTGTTGTGTCTATCTGCCCTAAGAGAGCAGCTACCGAGCTACAAGAAACTTCAGAGTTACACACTAGGCAATACAGAATTTGGAAAAATATAAAAGTTAAAACCTAAGGCATCAAAACCACATCCCCAAGTGCCACATTCATATGCCTTTCAAACACTTCCAGGAATGGTGATTCCATCACTTCCCTCTATAGCCTGCTTCAGTGCCTGAACCACCCTTTAGTGAAGAAATTTTTCCTAATATTTAATCTAAACCCTCTGTTATGATTCAGTTGTAAGAGATGCCTCTGCCTGAGTTAAGGTGCAAATGAGACCATATGGCAAGTCAATAGTACAGATTTTAATTAACAGTAAATTTAAGGTAGAGATATAGAATTAATAGGAGGGGGAGGACAAGAGAAGGAGAGTGAGAGACAGAGAGGCAAAAGATATCACCACTACGTGGATTCCTGCAGCATCCCACTGCTCCTTTTTCACCCTCATCTTTGGTGGTAGAGATCCCAGAGTCCTTCTTCTGGAGATACCACTTTTATACAGTCCAAGTCCTGGGTATTCAAGGGGTGTAGATACCATTCCCATTACTTGAGATTGCATCTGCATAAGCACTTGCTTTCTTTCCCACAGTTTACCATGGTGGGAATTTTTGTCTGGATGCTAACCAAACCTCNGCTTAGAGGAGCTTTGTTGTGTCTATCTGCCCTAAGAGAGCAGCTACCGAGCTACAAGAAACTTCAGAGTTACACACTAGGCAATACAGAATTTGGAAAAATATAAAAGTTAAAACCTAAGGCATCAAAACCACATCCCCAAGTGCCACATTCATATGCCTTTCAAACACTTCCAGGAATGGTGATTCCATCACTTCCCTCTATAGCCTGCTTCAGTGCCTGAACCACCCTTTAGTGAAGAAATTTTTCCTAATATTTAATCTAAACCCTCTGTTATGATTCAGTTGTAAGAGATGCCTCTGCCTGAGTTAAGGTGCAAATGAGACCATATGGCAAGTCAATAGTACAGATTTTAATTAACAGTAAATTTAAGGTAGAGATATAGAATTAATAGGAGGGGGAGGACAAGAGAAGGAGAGTGAGAGACAGAGAGGCAAAAGATATCACCACTACGTGGATTCCTGCAGCATCCCACTGCTCCTTTTTCACCCTCATCTTTGGTGGTAGAGATCCCAGAGTCCTTCTTCTGGAGATACCACTTTTATACAGTCCAAGTCCTGGGTATTCAAGGGGTGTAGATACCATTCCCATTACTTGAGATGGCATCTGCATAAGCACTTGCTTTCTTTCCCACAGTTTACCATGGTGGGAATTTTTGTCTGGATGCTAACCAAACCTCTACCTCTGTTAGGCCCAGAATTAGCTCCTTCCTTCTGTGCCATCTGTGCTCATCTCAGGTTCTGTTGTGGTGGCTTATCTTCTGGGCACAGTATTTCCNAAACTGACCAATGGGGGACAGGATTTGGGGTACACATGACCAAGGGAACAGGGACAGAGAAACCCCGTGCCCCACGCATCCACTCATGCCCATCCCCCCCACGGGGGTCATCTCTTCAGAGAAGAGTACATCCTCTCTGTGTGAGACAGAGACAAAGAAAAGCCATGTTCAGGGCCCCACTGAGCTGGGGCCTGGCAGCTCTCTGGTCTCACCAGTTTGGAGGTCCAATCAAGCAAGATGGTTCCATGGAATACCTATGGATTAGTGTGGAAAGAGCTTTGCACCAACACAGACTCACTAATTCCAGCACCTGAGCCAACAGCCCAGGTCTTCATCACCATGTAAACAGAGCAGCACACTCAGCAGAGGCTGCTGAGATACCTCTGTTGCATCTCTACTTAAAATGTGGCTTTGCAAGAAATATGTGCTTTATGTACTTTATGTGATGAGGCTTGTTCCCTGCTCCACAGATATGCTCTTTTCCGTGGAGAGTGTTTCAGCTCCCTCTTAAAAGTGAGCGTGCATTAAAGTGCTTCTCACCACGGAGATAATTGAGTACATGTACAGCATCTATCACAATAAAAACCAAATCTCAGACAGATAGTAGGGCACTATCAAAGACAAAAAAACAATAAATAAGAATTCATAAGGCTTTCAGTACAGTGCTTTCTGCCACCACTCAATCCATTAAAAAAAAAACCAAGTGTTTGTACAGCACCTAATTCTACAGAGTATACAGGCACCACTGCAATACAAATACAACTTACAGCTATTACTACTAAAAATAATTAATAAACCTATCATTTCTTGAGTCTTCTCTCTTTTTTAAAACTGCCTCTTTTTTGCTTTTTGGAACCTTTCATATTTTTCTACTTGAAAAATTATCAAGTCATTAAAAAGAAAATTGAATTTTTTTATAACAGATACCAAGTAACAGCAAATGTGCACATCCAGGTTATAAAAATGAGGTTTATAATGGCAATACTTATAGATCATTCCTGTTACCACATCAGCAGGGCATCACCAGAACATAGTGCCCCACAAAAATGATGTATGGAGCAGCACTGAAAATAACAAGAAATTTCTTGGTATGTCTGATTTTTTTTATTGTTAATTCAATGAGCCACCAGCCCTGGTTTTCTAAGTTTCTGTTTTCCATCCGGTTAGTTTGTTTGGGGATTTTTCAGAGACGCAGAGGTTATGAGAAAATGGGGGTTCTTTTATATGCACCATTTAAGTTTTGATATTTCCTCTGAATTGTGAGGGGGAAAACACTATTTAAATACAACTTTTATAACCCTGATAAAAAAAGAGAAGTGAAACTATACCTTTTCTTTCATGCGGTCAGATATTCTTTAGGGAATACATGGGCTTTTTACAACCTTTTACACTTTCTTTCTACTTGTTCATAGAACAGCAGAAAATTCTTGAAAGGACAGACCACCTGCTACTCCAGCTTCATGGAAAAAGGGATGGAGGTTCTTAGCACTTTGTCAGAGTCAGGCCAGGTTCTGTACTTACAGTGACATTTATTTAAAACTGATTAATGGGTTTGTGCTGACAGAGCTAATGCTTAGGAAGAAAACCACCTGTCAGCAAGCTGGGCACGTCATCCAAACCGTGTGCCAGGTGGTCAAACTTCTGAATCCTCCAGGCCATTTTTTCTATGAGCATTCCTGGCATGAGCATCCCTGGCTTCTCCAAGCTTCAGTACTCCTTTCTGTACTGCCTGATCCTTTGCAGGCATTCCCAGAAAGTTTATGAGCTTTTTTGCTAAGACACATATACTCTGAATTTTAAAAATAATTCTAAAAAAATCATTAGCGGTGAAAATTTCCCAATTTGGAATATGCACAAGGGCTCCCCCTTAGCTTCTGAATTGCACAAAGCTTAATATATCTCATAGAGGTTTTGGATAATTGCCTCAAGGAGTGCAAATTCCTCCCCCTCAGTTCCCGATGAGCTCCAGTCGTTAATAAGATAAAGTGTACAAAGCAGCTTTGCTGCAAGAGCACAATGCATTACAATACAGCTGGTCCACATCCATAAGGGAAGGAAAACACAGGTGAAATAATTATCATAAAGTTTTTAGATGAAACAAACCTTGGATGCATTGCCATGAGCAAGAGTTTTGTACTGGCTGAGCTGATGTTGACTGGCTTTTCGATCCCTGGCACAGTGAGAATATATCTCTGAAATCTGCCAGCGTGGTGCATCTGAGCCTGTTTGTATCTGTCTCAGCACTCCTGGAGCAGCACTGGAGCAGCACACGCCCCTCACACACATGCCCAGAATGCACAACATGCTAGGACTGAACAAACTGGGACTGGGACAACCGATGCACAGTTTAAAACCAACTGCAAGATGCCACAAATGACTAGAAAAGGTCACATTCCCTTCTCTTCAGAGTAAAACAAAGCTCATGTTGGGAAGGTTGTGTGCCTGCTGAACACAGCCCCAGGTCTTTGTAGGGGAAAGAGGAAACAAACATAGGAAGGTGCAAATTGAGGCAGTCCAGAAAATAGCAATGTTTGTTTTGACAACACCTGACTTCCTGGGCATGAGTTGGTAGGATTTTCCTTGGCTTAAAACCATAGTTTCAACACTCACCATGCCCAAAGTGTGCCAGCCAATTAATGCAGTTTCAGGGGTGGGGGACAACAGCTAATCAAAGTAGGAGGGTGGAGGAGCTGAGAGATCTTAAGAAAGAATGTTCTGAAGGAAGAAATCGCTGCCCTTCCTTTTGTATATTGTTGTGATTGCTCTCTTGTTCTCATGCAACATTTTACATGGGCAGATAGTGATAGGATGAGGTGGGGGATGGTTTTAAACTAAAAGAGAAGAGATTTAGACTAAATGTCAGTAGGAAATTTTTTCCTATGAGGGTGGTGAGGCACCTGAACAGGTTTCCCAGAGAAGCTGTGGATGCCTCATCCCTGGAAGTGCTCAAGGCCAGGTCGGAGGAGGCTTGGAGCAACCTGATCTAGTAGAAGATGTCCCTGACCATGGTGGGGGGTTTGTAACTAGGTGATCTTTGAGGTCCCTCCCAACCCAAGCTTTTATATGCTTCTACAACTCTCATATGTTCTTCACACTCATTGATGAAAGATGTTCAGAAATATAACACAGAAATAGACAAACCCTGAAAATATAATGTATCTACCAGAGGAGGTCTAGAATTAGTGAGAGGCTGTGCATTCACTTCTTACTGACTTTTCTTTGGAATGGGGAAATGGTGTGAGCTGCATTTGTCCTTCAGGCCTTCTCCTGCTTCTCCAGCCCCGTCTCTGCCGTGACAAGCTGTTTTGTGATTGTGAGCCTTCCTCAGAGAAACTGCTGCTGACCTGGCAGCTCCTGCCTGAGAGCATAAGACTACAGAGAGAACACTGTTTTTCTGTTCTCTCACCCTGTCTGATCCCCTTGGCCAGAGGATGTAGATCTGGCCAGCTTCCAGAGAGTGAATGGGCTGATAAGGAAAAGCAGAAAGACTTTGGAAGACAAAGATACACTGTTACACAGGGCACCAGCAAGGAAGGTAATGTCACTGTTGTGATACTGGCGTGTGATACTAAAAGTCAACATAGCGCAACCTCAACCATGAAGTCACAATTTATCCCAACTCTTGGAAATGACAGAATATTCACTCAAAAGTGATATTGTAAATATTCACACTTTCTAATAGTACTAAGTGAAAAAAAGTAAAAATTCTTTCTATAAAAACATTATCAATGTGAATTCAATGGAAAGTTTAAGAGTATCCTAAAGGATAGAAACAGAGAACTGACAACAGAAAAAGCAGAACCACCTCCTGTTTATTGCCTCTGGAAATGTCTCCTGCCGTGCTCTGGAGGTGAAAGAAAGCAGGGAAATGGGCAGGCTCCTTTCTCAGGAACCACCGTGTAAGAGGGGAACTCAAACAACACCATCTCCTTACGCAAAGAAGCCTGCTGCCCCCATCCTGGGCTTTCACACACTTCCCGGTAACATCCCCACCCTCCTCATTGCTCATTGTTTCCTAATGTCCAAGCAAGGTTGCTCTTAGTCTGCAACAAATGCCACTTTAGTCCTGATCTTGGGAACAAACAGTGATTATCCCCTTTGCAGCACTGTTCCCTGTTGGAATCCTGTTTCCACATCCACATTTTATGCTATTTTTATTAAACCAACAACCCTGCTTTGGTCACCCTTTCTAGATAGGGTCACACTGTCCAAATCTCTGAGCTCTGCTGTGGCTCTTGCTGAGCCCTCCCCTGAGCACACAGATGTCTGCGTGCACATACACATCCCCTACTTCCTAAAGTATGTGTGCCCAAAATGGGACACGCACCCCAGGAAAGATCTTGCCCCTGCTAAATAGAGTGGAATAATGGCCTTTATCTCTTACACATGACATACACGAGAATGGCTCATCAGCATCTTATCTGCTGGCTTATATTCAGCCCCTGGTCTAATACAGCTCAGTATTCTTCTTTTTTTAAATACTGGGACATAGACTAATATTGATAATTTGGAATTTTTATTGATTTTGTTTTTCTTTCAAAGGCAGAACATTTTGCACTTGGTTTTACTGAATTTTGCTTTATCAGTTCTACGCTATTTCTCAAAGTTATCATGATTACTTGAATTCTAACACTCTTTCAAACACTTGTATCTTTTCCCAGAATACTATCTCATGGAAATTATATCCAAGTGAGGTCTATATCACCAGGAGACTTGGCAACAAGAACATCAGACCATTCTGGAGCTGGGGCAGACCTGTCAGCCCCAAATGACTTTGCTGGTGCAAAGTGAGTAATTTATAATTTCTCTTGAAAAGCATGACTTTTTCAGGAAGTTGCACTCTCTGCCTTACAACAATTTCCTCTGGAGGAGGATATTCCTCCTTGTCAGAAATTTTAGCTCTGCCTTTCTCCCTTCAGTTCCTCATGTCTCATCACAGAAAGGGCCCTGGGGGATCTGACATGCTGATGTGGGATATCACCTGGGTTAAGCAGTGCCCATCTAGACCAGCTCTCTTCGCCTGTCAGAGAGGACATTTCCACAGGGCTATGGCAAGGTTTTTATTACAGCCAAGGCTAAACTGCTTTGCCTTTATCCACTAGGCTAAGAACTACACTGGATTCATGGGATATGCTTTATTCTTAAAAACTTGATGTTGGCAGCTTCTCATAGGGATGGAGCAATTAATTCATTTTAGTATCTTTACAAATATCAGAACTGCAGTGTTTGATTTACAGTTGGGTGAAGAGGTGACCCCC
>VYZQ01012443.1:8773-28079 GCA_013400655.1 Mystacornis crossleyi | reverse complement strand
CCCTTGTCTTCTAGGATTCTACAGGCAGTAACTTCTGCAGTTGTGATCGATTTTTCTCTTAGTGTGTGTAGTCAGGATGTTTAGAGGTAACTCATTGTTTTTTGTCTTCATGATTGCCATAATAAAGATTACAAAATTTCTAAGATCTTAGTCCCAAAAGCATATTGTGCAACAGATGCCCTTCCCTAAGCAGTCCAACCAGTTCCATCAGATCCATGAGCACTAAGTTTTCAGGCTGATAAACCAGTACGGATGATGAGTTAGCACCTTCACAAAACAATCCTCAAACAAGCAAAAGCGTAAAGCCGGGTGTATGGGAATGTAAGCAAACAGCAAATAGTCTCTGTAGGTTTACAGGAAGGATGAAGATTGGGCTTGGAAGAGCTGGATATGACTCATCTGTGCTGCAGTCCTGGGCTTTTCTTAATTCGTGTCATGAAAGGGCCCTGGGCATCAGGAAGACATGATCCATTCTGCTAAGAAATGTCTAACAAATCATAGCTGGGAAGTCAACTGCCAGGTTGGGCCAAGTCTTTTGTTAACTTTGTAACCTGGTTTGGTACAGTTTCAGTGTTTATGGAAAAATGTGTGATTGCATATTTGGTAAGATGCTGTTAAATCAGTTGGAAAGTTTGATGGGTATACACTACACTTGTCCTTACACCTGATGCCCCTGTGCTTGCCATGGAAAGCTCAGCTAAACACTTGAAAGTTCCTCAGCCAAGGCTGCCAAAGGACATGGATTTTTTAGGAGGTCTGTTGTACAGTTGCAATTTTGAGTAGATTTTCTGCTTCCAGCTGTCATCCAAACAGAAAACTGCCTGTTAGTCTCCCATACTGAAAGCTACATGGGCATTTGTTCCATGGAGACAGAGCAGTAAGTCTTACTATGCCTGTTTCTTTGAGATGGTGCGTCCTAGTAGGTTGCCTTCTCCCCTGTTGTGTGTACTGTGTTTTTAAACTGGGGAAGAAGCTGCTGAATTTCATTCAGTCTATGATTCACTCAATTCTGGGACCTGTAGATGTTTAGAGCAGAGATAGGTCCGGAGGTCCTGCTCCCATGTGGACAGCACATCATTAGACACTGTGGTAAGCAGAGGTGCTTTCTGTAAGTCATGGATTTTTTTTCATTCTGGGCATGAGAAGCCTATCCAAATAATGAAATAAATAATGCTGCAAAATCAGGAAAAGAGAGTAGGAGTTTAGGGTTGAATTTCCTATTCTACAACTTGAATTCAGCCTCTTGGTATGCCCCTGCTCTGTACCGTGCTGCCTTATGTAAGATGTTTGTCGCATCAGCATCCACATGAAAGGCCATCATAGATACATTTTGTTCTTGCCTAAGTAATCTCAGATCTTGCCATGGGGATTTCTATTGCAAATTTCATGTCAAATGTTAGGGCTGCTGTATTGAACAGGTGAAATCAAGAGGTGTGGCAGATTGGGGGGTAATAAATAAGGTCCTCTTAAAGTAAATTTCTCACTGTGTAATATACTCTCATTGGGACTGTATGGCCCTCTATGAGGATATCCAAATATCTTGTCTCTGTTTACGGTAATGCTAGATAGAAGGCACAAGAATTATGGCAAGACTAGAAAATAAATCCAGAAATAAAGGTTGAAGAAACTGGAATTTCGACAACAGGATAGGCTGAGGAAGACTCAAGTCCTTTAATATGTTAAAACAGACTGCTATTTCCTGTATTAGATATGACTGGAGCAACACATATGGCTGGAGCTTGAGTGACAGCAAATGAGTCTTAGACTAGAATAAATTTGCCAAAGTGAATGGGGATGGGATTTTGTCTTGTGGAACCTCTCCTGGGAGGCCTCTTAAGGCAGGTTAACGCCTGTGGGGGCTGTTTTTTGCACAGTTAGTCCTGCTTGGGGAAAGGGCAGGACAGTGAAGAGGTGGCTGCTTTCAAGGTAGCTGGTCTGGGCCTTAATAGATGTGACACCAAAGAAGCCTGATCTGACCAAGTCTTTATTGCTCATGGTGTTTCTGACACACATTACCTGTATGCATCAGCTGGCAGACCTGACCAGCTTACCTTTCCCCAGGAATTTTGCTAAATAGCAGTGCTTAAAATCCATGGCATAACAATACGGCTACACCTTATTTCAGGACACCTTAATGATTATGTACTGTAATATTCCATTTTATTGGCAAAACTCCTTGTTTGTCCGGTATTTTCCAAGCAGAGGACTGTTTCTCATGATTAACAGATGATTAATTGGTGGGAGAGAAGGACAGGGGAAAGGAACATAGTTGATAATATTGAGTCCATTGCTCATTGCTGGCAGGTAACTAATGGGGAACCACGGGTGTATCAGGTGTTAGTAATAGCTTGGCTAGAATATGTTTCATGGAAAGCTGTTCATCTTCACTCTAGCATATGCTGTGCTTCACAGTCAAGAATTGTTTTCTACCCCTTCCCCCTTTTGCCTTCATTCTGAAAACTCATTTCTTCTTTTATCAAGATGGGTATGCAACAAAACCTGAAAATAGTCCACAGTTTATACAGGGCAGTGAAGTACTCTTGAGTAAACCTCCTTTTTCAGGGATAGGCTTCCCATCATTCCATAAGGACTGGTTCTTACTCTCCGGAGCAGAAGGTCACACTTTTGTCCTTCCTGCCTTCTTCACCACCTAGTTGCCAGGGGCTGGTGCTGTCTTATGTGGTCACTATTATGTGTGGGCTCTAAGGAGGGTCATGGTAATCAGTTTAATGCAGGTTGACCCAAAATATGCCTCATCAGTGTGCTGGTTTATGACAGTTTATGTGTTCATCCCAACTAGGGTCTTCAACATCCAACCAACCTGACCTGAAGCTGCTCTAGTTTCATTTCTCTTTTCCTTGCAGGATTTGGCTGTTTTGTTCATTTCCCTCCTTCTTTCTTACTGTTCTCTGTAAGGACCACAATGAAGATCACAAAACAAATTTTGATGAATCACTTGCTTATATACCACAACAGTTTGCACCTTACCCCTGAACATCCCTTCCAGCCAACCCCTTAATGCTTATGCATCTCACAGGCCATGCATCCAAAAGGAAGGTGGACATGTCTGTGGTTAAAGGGCTAAATCCCTCATGTAGCAATGTGAAGAATACAGTTCAGTACAGCTCTGTAGTTCTGCCTCCTGTCCATGCAAGGAGCTAGGCATCCTGGCTCTGCTGCCTTTTCCTGAGAAGGATGCAGGACCTGAAGTCCATCCGACTTTTCCCTTACACCTATAACTTCCCTTAGTATTGCCTCCTGGTTGGTAGCTGCAAGTGGAGAGTGAAACACGAGAAGGAGTGAGGCATCATACAGACCTCCTAGTTAGGCAGGCTGTGTCTGTGCCTGGGAGGCTGGAGAAGAGCCTGTGTACTAAGGAGCTGCTGCATTCAGTTTCAGTCACATCTGGAGAGACTGGTTTTCTCTGTCACTGAGGTTGTCAGGTACCAGTCTTTTCTTGATGAAAAACAAAGCATTGCTTTGAAAATAATCTCTGTGGTGGTAACCTTTATTTACATATAGGTATTTTGAGCCCTTGGGGTTCTTGTTCTCATGGTTTCTTTCACAGCTTCCACAACCAAAGGTTGCCTCAATATGAAAAGAAGAAGAGAAAACTCAGTAATCATATTGCAACTGCAAGAACCCCAGGAAGGAAACCAACCATGTAAGACACTCAATTAAAACCACAAGGACTGGCAACATGAAGCAGACAAAGCCGTTTCTCTGGAAATCCCATGAATTTCCCACTGAGCTGCTGGCAAACCCTTCCGTGGATTCAGATTTTCACTTTTGATTCACCTTGCTCGGAAGAAACAGCTTATTGATAATAATTTTAGACATAACACCAGCAGCAGAGTTAGCCACACTGTCCCAGCCCCAGCAGAACTTCTCCTGTCCGACCTCCTGTTCTACTGTGGGCTGCCACTCTCACAGACTGCCTCAGTGACTCACAGAGACACTGCAGATGCTGTGGTAGATCTGGGGCAAAGGGGTGTAGGGGCTAGCTGAAATGCCTCATAATCCACATGACTGCTGACGTCTTATGGCCAGGAATGGAAGAAGGAAGTAGGGAGATCTTTACCCTTTGGAAGAGAGAGGGAGTCAGGGGACCACCAGCTGGCCAGGAAATCCCTAACAACAGCCCACAGTAAGGTATGAGGGGTAGTGAGATCAGATCTTGAGAGAGGCCCATGATGACACCACGAGGGGTATGAGGCAGACAAAAAGCAAGGTCAGGATGCAGTTGCAGCCTGGGCATTGGCCCTCAGCATCAGTGAACCAATGGAGGGGAGCTGCAGCAAAGCAAGATGTCCCCCACTGTTTCCTCAGCACTACAGAGCAGCTTCGCTGTATGCTGGAGAGGACAGACAGTCCCTGGAGCCAGGGCTGAACTAGAGATGGCAGCTGGCCCTGCACCCCTCTGGGTTGGTGGAGATGTCCTCACACTGTGCTCCTTGATGTGGCTGCAGGGCCCTCCAACTTTTTTGAGGACCACCTGGCTTCTCAGGGTTCCTGTTGCTTCTTTGAGCTGCTGCAGACAGAGTGACTGAAGCCCAGCAGGAATGAATTGGTTGTACAACCCTTTTCAGAGAAGCGTAATGTGAGCTTGCTTCTGTTCTTCTGTTTCGCTTGCTCCGGCCAGTCACTACCCAGTGACTCCTGGGTGGTGTTGATCTTGATAAAGACGATGTCACGGAACGTAGAGACGGCATTGCCCAAGCTGTCCCTGTCGTTACGTGAAGATTCAGGAATAGACACAGGACAGGGGGGCTCCTCTGGATGGTACACCTATAAACAGATGTCTCACTCGACTCCTGTAGGTATCTGCCATAGTATCTTTTTCAATCTTCTCTCTGTGCATTTTCCTTAAGTACTTATGCTTTCTTGGATGGCATGTGCTCTTTAATCTCCTTTGGGGTACTGCCTTGGAATGAGGCACTTCTCCATATAGCATGTGAAAAATCACAACAGGAAGACCCTAAAGGGTTAAACTTTATCAAGTACCAAAATTTAGCAAAAATAAAATAATCCGAATGGGAAAGGGGAATCAACTTGGGGATTAGTCATTACTGAGTAGGATTTACAGAGGAGTAAAAGTAGCGTAAAAATGTAAACTAGCTTTGCATCCACCCACCATACCATGTTTGCTTGCTGAGAAACAGCAAGCAAGAATCAGTAGGCACATCATCTGATATCTGCAGCAAAGGTCCGTGGGTCAAAATAATCTAGCAAAAGAATGACATCTCAGACAGCAGGTGTACACGCCTGAGCTGGAAAAGACCTACTTATGAACACAGAACCCACTGGTCACTGGCCACCAAGGGATACCACAGCCTTTGCCCAGGGCTCTGTTTGCAGGTCTTGGTATTGCCCATGGGCCATTTCCCGAGCGATATTTCACAGGGACAGCTGCAATCAAAAATATCTTCCACCCAAAGCTGTACTCTAATTCTTCCTGTTGGCACCAGGAAGATCATGTACTTGCCTATGGACAGTACTACGACAATAATGAGGTTGTGGAAAGATATGCTCCCCCATGGATGACTCCCTCCCCTCTGATACGACCCTTTGCAGTAAGGAATGCAGATTAAACCCCCTGTGTCGCAGTTGCACTCTCCTGCCCTTTTCTGACAGCCCTCTCCCACTAAGCCCCTGCCACTTCCCAACAAAAGGCAGCAGCTTTGCATGTTGCCAGTTCACAAGGTTTGACACTGTGCACAAGGATGATGATTCATTTGGCAATTTTGAGGATGTATTTCATCCCTATTTGTTCAAAGACCTTTTACTTTCCAGGCAAACATAGTCTGATAAAGAGATTTCAGTATCTTGGCTGCTCTTGGTCTATCCTATATCTCTTCTCATAGCCTGAATAAGTGCCTCTTCCTCTGACAGCCTCAGCACTGCTAACTCAAACCAACCTGGCATCCTGCTTACAGCCCCAGCTTTGGAAGTTACATTAGCATGGAAAAGTCCTGGTTTACATTAACCCTTCTTCACAACAAGTCTCATATTTCCTGAGAAAAATTCAGTATCAGAGACCCCATGCTTACAGCCTTATATGCCAAAAAAAGGGACATGAAGAAACCAACTGCTGAATTCATTTTTTGCTAGGTTTTATATTTCTGAAGCAGGTTATGCTTTTGTAGGACTTGAGTTCAATTAGCTTTTGAAGGTATGGTTTGTCACCACTAGTGCTTCTCTTCTTCTCCTTCCCTCCTACTACTGCCCATAGGTTTGTTTTTTCTCCCTTTTGTCTTGCTTCCTTCCAAGCTGCCTTTTCCTCTCCTCTTTGCATGACTGGGGGAGTTGCTGCTTGCTTACTGCTACTGTATCTACCTGCGTGTTTAGTGTGACAACTCTTCAGGGAAGGCGATGGAAGGGTAAAGGAGGTCCTTCCACTTAAAGACCTCAGCATTGCTGCAGAAGTAAAAACCATAGGCTCTAGAAAATGTGTGAAGTTTCAGATACATATTCCAATTTAAAAAATATAATTATGCCAAGCCATCTGTTGCTAATGTAAAAAAAGATGTAAATAGATGATACATAGTGTACGGAGTGTCACATGAGTGCTCCATCTGCTGTGGGGAAAGTCACCGCTCCCCAGCAACAACACTCGGTGCTGAAGAGCAATCCAGCATTGGGAGCAGCCTTAGGCTTTCCAAAGGCATAACCAGATCCAAAGGCTGACCCAAAAGGAAAACAACTCAAACAAGAGTGGATTGGTAGATCTCTGTATATCAATCTTTCATCTCTGTTTTTCTGGTGAGTAGCAATAGCGGCTTTGTTGAGGACAGGGTAAGTTACATCTTTATGCTCTTATTTCAGACTCTTTGCAAGCTCAAGGATCCTGCTCTCCTTACTCATGTTTCCAAGGTTTACCTGGCAGACAGGAGTCTAACAAGCTGTGTCTCTCTACTTAACAACATCAGAATGTGCCCACAATATCAGAGCAATTGGGCAATGAACTAGTAGAGGAAATGGCAGTTCTGATGAACATGAAGTACTGGGCAGGGGACAACAGAAATCCTTTCCATGGGCGCTGACTGATGGACTCCTTGTCAGCTGTTGCCAGTCCGGAAGAGACCCTGGAGCTGCTGTGAATGGTTAGGTACGCTCAGCAGTGGCTAGAAAAGGAAATAGAAGGTTGAGAATTATGAGAGAGGTAGTAAAGTTAATTTAATCCTCTAGTGCATGTGACCGGAGAATTCTCTCTCTTCTCCACTGTGAGCCCTCCACCTAGTTCTGGTCTCCCCATCTCAAGATGGGTGCAGTGACAGGACAGGGCCAACTCTGGGAAGCTGGAAGCTTAGTTCTCTGCAAAGCTACTGTTGCAGTGGGGTTAGGCTGTCTTCAGGGATCCAGGGATCGTTGAATTGCCTGCATTCTCCACCATTATGTTGCAGTGGGGTGGCTGCAACCTTTCCCTGCGAGACAGCCTTGGCCCGTGGAAGAATCAAGGAGATGATATTTGATAGATGTTTTCAGATTTTATTCCCTCTGGCCGCACATGGCCGGAGCCCAGCAGGGACTCCAACAGCGACTGCCCCCTAGAACAGCTTTAGAACAACTCCCTGAATGTCCCATGGACACCGCCCTAAGTTCAGAACTCCCGCGGGCTACATTCAATGTGACCAATAGGGGACAGGATTTGGGGTACACATGACCAAGGGAACAGGGAGAGAGAAACCCCGTGCCCCAAGCATCCACTTATGCCCACCTCCCCCACAGGGAAGCACCTCTTCAGGTACTAGGATCCTCAACTGCAAAGCAGAGAAGGTACGGTAGAGATCTTAAAAATACAGGACTCTGATGGGAGATGTGACAGGAAAACCACTATTCACCTCTGCAGATGCCACCAGGTGTGGGCGACACCGCAGGGAGTTAACAGAGAACAGTTTCTAAACTCAGCAAAAGGATGAACTGCTTCACAAGTTGCACAGCTACCTTCTGCTGACAGAACTGGTGATGTTAAGAGTTTGTACAGTTCCCAAAAGCATCTAAACAGATCTGTGGTACCATGAGAACTGATAAACATGGAAGCTCCAGGACAACCTTTCCCTCCAAAAGTTCTGAAATGTCAGCAGTAGATGGAGGCCGATCTTTCATCATGCCATACTCTTTTCCGAGGTGTCTGCTGCTGTCATCCAGGGAGCCATGTCAAATGGCTCCACAGTCTCACCAACTTTGAATGAACAGTTTTGCAGAACCTGGTATCATGTTTCCAGCTTGCAATAGATTTGAGACAAAAAGGGAGTGCAAAGAAATCCTGTAGGAAGCACTGACTGGTTGAGAAAACAATCTCCATTCCCACAGTACCATCAGCCCGTCCTTCCAGGTTTCTCTTGGATGGGTGTGAGGTAGATGTCTTTGAAGGGCAGGCTTTCCCCCTGGGGGCACAGCCCCTATGTGAAGCCCAGAGACGGGGAGAAAAGCAACAACACAGAGAGCAGTGCTGGTCATGGTGGCTGGCCCTTACACTGGGGCTACAAACCCTGTGGTCTCCCCCTGCCCACAACAGCTACTGAAGGAAGGAAACATTATCCAGTCCAAGGATGGAGAGTGAACCATTCCTCAGGGACATAAATGAGCATTTCTCTTTCTTTTCAGGTGTTGGAGTGTATCATCCAGCACCTCTTCATTTCCAAAGAGGCCAGGAGGTTTCCCTTGAAGGGTACAGCAGTATATGAGCAGTTTTTCACCTCTGGACATAAAGGTGATGTCTAACTCAACATGCAGTGAAAAGATGAGTGGAAGAAAACTGAAGAGAAACCATCCAAAGTCTTCTGGGAGAGGGGCGGTGGGCTGAAAGTGGATGCCCTTGTGATCTCTGTCTTGCCAGAAGCCAGGGCTTCTTGCTTCAGTGTTGCTGGGGAAGAGTTACATCAAAACACCCACTTCTCGGGCCAAGCAGCTGTTACCACCAGCATGAAGCCTTCCCTGTGCTACAAAATCTGTCAGAGAAAGCAGGATACGCATGGGTTATGTAAACAGCAAAACCAGCTACAAAAAAAATAAGAATGTCACCCACTTAGCATCAACCCAAACATCTGTCTGGTCCAGACATAGCCTGAGTTTTGCTGTTGCTCAGAATAAAGCACCACAAAGAAATATTTCCTGCCTTTTAAAATCTGATTCCTTGAATGTCAGGGGCTCTAATTCTGCCTTTGGTAGGAAGGGCATGATCTGCTCTTGCATCTTGCTCTTGCATCCCTACCAGGTAACAAAGGTTCCCGACTGAGTGGATCATGAAAAACCTAATGCCACAGATCCAGCAGGAAGTAAATGCAGTTTGCTTGACCATGAAAACTGTAAGGTTTGGAAGTTCAAGATGGGATCAGGAGCTGGTGCCAGCTGTTTTCCCCCCAGCCCGACCTCCCCAGCCAAAGCTCAGTGATGAGCAGCTCCTTCTGCAGATGTGGAGCAAGAGAGACAGCACAGGAAAGTCTTCAACCTCCCTGCCTCTGCCTAGAAAGCTGTTTCTCAGAGGTACAAGCCAGCAAAAGAACAAGCCAGCAGATGAGAGTCAGGTGAGCCACCAGCATTCAGAGGGCATTTAGGCACGTGTAGGACTGACTGTAACAGGCCGCCTCTTGTTTTTCACCTTTTACAGCTTCTTGAGAGACCTGAATGGCCCTGACTTTGCATTTATATCCTTTCCACCGCTGAGCAAACAAGCAGGGCCTTGTCTCCACCAGACTCCTCCACCCTTTGTTGGCTGCCTTTCAGTTTTCTGCCTTAGTGCATTGCAGGCAAATATTTGCACTGTGGTCTCAGACACTACCTCACTCCTGTTTGCCCAGGTTGTCACTTCAGTGCCTTGAACATTGTGCTTACTCCACCCACACCCTGGGCTAATCAAGTCACAAGGACACAGCTTTGTGTGCACTGCTGTCCTTTGTGTCCTCCTTCCCTGGCGCTGGCAAACAGGCAAGTCAGAGATGTCCAGGCTGCCAAATCCACCTGCAGCCTTTACAAGCGTGTCCTCACTGGGGAGTGTACCAGCCATGCCCAGCCCACCAGTAAGCACCAGGAGGTGAAGAGAGAGGGCAGATACTAGGCCTGGTTTTCATGAACTTCTGTGTAAATGCTAAGCCCCTGTATCTAAATTTGTAGTGACTACAGTCTGCTGCAAGCCCAGATGCATGGAGGCTTGGAGTTTCACCTTTTTTGCCCACCTTCAGGTGTCTTGCAAGCAGAGCAGTCATTCAGGAGGGTCACTTTTAATTATGTGTGTAGTCTTTTTCCACTGGGCTGTGTTCCCATGAGGACATGCAAGCCACATAAAACTGTTAGTTGTGACCATGGGGAGTGTTTCGTGCTGTGCATGAAAAAGTCTGGAAAGCCACCTAGGTCTCCTCACTAGGAAAATTGTCCAGTTAAGGCAGCTGCAGGTTCGTCCTTCTGCTGATTTTCTCAGTGGTGTGCCCAGTTTGGCTGGGTACCACATACTCCCCCTGGGAGAGCCTTCACTTAGGCCTCAAGGAGCAAGAATAAAATGATGTTCCCTATTCTGTTCTGCTCTCTTTACTTTTTTTTTTTTCACCTCTCCTAAACTCACAGCCCAAAAAGCTCAAAAGTGCTGCCAGACCCTTTGTGTTGCACAGCAATAGGGCAAAGACCCCTAAAGTGTTCTTTATGTGTCCTGGTAGCAAAGATGGCCCATTATGCATCTGGAGAAGTTTAGGCAGGACTAATACCAGTGCTAATGTAGGTCATGAGGACTGTTAGAGTGAAGCAGCAGCTTTGCAGAAGGCCCACATGGTTTTAATCTGGGAAGTACCAGGGAAGAGCCACGAACCAAAAGGTCAGGTTCCAGCTGTTGTACCAGTCCCAAGTCAGATGGATACGTCCTGCTGCAGGGTGCCTGCTCAGGGGAGGCAGTGCTGCTGCTGCAGAAACAGCACAGAGGGGTGAATATGATGCACTAGCCCTGCTGCCAGCACCACAGTGACCAGCTTCAACAGCCATGGATCTATCCAAGAAGGAGGGATTTGCCTTCTCGCCTTCCTGGAACTTCTTGCAAGGCTGGTGGATGCAGAGAGGAATCCAAGTGTATGGTTTTAATAAAGGACACCAGCAAAAAATGTGACAAATTCTTCTGTTTGAGCAATTTGTCTTTCTTTCTAGCCAGAACATTCACTTCACACAAAGTCAACGAAGGAAAATAGAAAGTCTCTCCTGGTTTCGGCTGTCAAAACTCAAGTAGCAATATTAATTTTGAAAGTAGAAGGGAAAGGGAGTGAGGTCAGGAGGCAATTGCCCATTGATCCCAGCTGCATGGCACAAGGCAGACACTCCCCTGGCCCTCACTTTGCAAGTCTGTAATTTCCAGAAATGACAATGAGTCACATTTGCCCCGTGTCTCATTTAAAGAAATTGAAAGAATTAACTGGTAAGGCACTGGGAAAAGATTGTGAGTCATGCTGTCAGAGCCATAGCTGTACAGGCACAGGAAAACCCGCGTGGCTGTTCCCGAACTGCAGCCCATGGACAAAAATGTCCCCTAAAATCTCCAGAATCTGCAGTCAGTGAGACTCCAGCACCTTCAGAAAGGCAAGAGGCAATCCAAGAGGGATATTGAGGGTTCAAGATGTTCGGTGGCACAATGAGATGTCCAGTCATTTGCACAGCTGACTGTGGCTTGGGTTTGTCTTTATCCACAGTGTGTGCTCTCAGGTAGCCTGGAAACAGGCTTCAGAATAGTCAGTAAGAGAGCATTTTTTCCAAGACCCACTATAAATAGCTGCACTGTAACAGTGACATAGGTGAGAAGGGAGAGCTGGTAATTTCCTGAGATCAACCAAGCAACTGGAGTTAAATCTCCATCACTCCTCAAAAGGGTACGGCGATGAGAGAAAGATACTTCAATACATTCCTTCCCAGTCAACTCTTACTTAACCTGAATTGCAAATGCTGGAGAGCTTTGGCCTATGGCAAAACAGCAGAGGTAATCTGGCACCTCGGTTGTGCTTTCTTAATTACCTCCAGGCTGTGGATTTTCTAAAGCATGTTTTGGAGAATAGCAACAAGTCTCCCCATGCTGGTGTTTTGCCCCAAAGTATTTACATTTTACAAGTCTCAATTTTGTGTAATTTTCTGTCCGGGATTTTCCTTCATTTTCTCCCCTATTTAAGCCTGTTAAACACAGAACTCGAAAAGAAGGGAGATCCAAGATCTCCTTAGAACCAAGGGGCAAATCCACAAAGCCCACGCAGTTTTTAAGTCCACTTTCTTGCTGTGGCTTTACCCTAGCCCTGCCCAGCACAGGGAGGCCAGGCTGTGCTGAACCTGCAGACTCATGACACTCACCGTAGGCAGAGGCTCCCTCCCTACAGCTGCATTTGTTGGTCAGTTTATTGGTTTGCTGAACTGAGATTTTCTGCTTTTGTACATTAACAGGTGAAACCGTGGAGGATAACACAGCATGCACTCTCTCTGTCCTTCTCTCTTCAGGAGGGCGTATTCAGTTTGCTGCACAGCAAAGTGCCTACACACACCTGGGCAGGGAAGGCAAAGAGAGAGGGAGGGGAGCTGGGAAGGCTGTCAGCTGCAGCCTGAGGGAGCAGATGGAGATGCAGTGTTAGGGTTAGAGAAATGCAGTGAGTGGGAGGAACCAAAGGAGAGCTCAGGCATAGAGAAAGGATGGAAACAGAGTGGAAAAGAAGAAAAAGTTCTCTTTGCAACTGTCTATAAGCACCAGGAATTCTGGAGCATCGGGAGGTTTGGTTTGTTTGGTTTACATGGCAAGGTTCTGGTAACGGGGCACTACAGAGATGGCTTCTCTGAGAAGCTACAAGAAACCTCTCTCATGTCTGACACAGCCAATGGCAGATGGTTCNGAACATTGTTAAAAATGGTAATAGAATACCAGGCAACCCAGGACACTGGCCAAGGCCAAGTCACTCAGAGATGGTAGGAATTACTCTGTGATAACATCTTTTAACAGGAAAAAAGTTATTGCAAAGAATTTACTGTGGCCAGAGAAGACTGAGAATCTGTGAGAGGAACAACTATGCAGACACCGAGGTCAGTGGAGTAGGAGAGGTAGGAGGTGCTCCAAGTGTCAGGACTGAGACTCCCCATGCTGGAACTGGTGGGTGCCTGAGAGGAGGCTGTGACCCTGTGGGAGGCCTGTGCTGGAGCAGAGTCCTGGCAGGGACCTGCAGACCCACGGAGAGAAGAGCCCACCAATGCTGGAGCAGGTTTCTAGTAGAACTTGTGACCCTGTGGAAGACCCACAGTGGAGCAGGGGAAGGACTCCTCTCTGTAACAAGAAAGCAGCAGCAGCAGCAAAAACTTGTAATGAACTCACCATAACCCCCGCTCCTCATCTCCCTGCACCACTTGTGGGAGGAGGTAGAGAATTGGGAATAAAGTTTGGTCTGGGAAGGAAGGAGGGGTAGGAAGAAGGTGTTTTTAGGATTTGTTTTACATATTATCCTACTTTGATTTTGACTGGTAATAAATTCAACCCAAGTGAAGTCTGTGTTGCCCGTGATGGTAACCAGTGAGTGATCTCTCCCCGTCATTATCTCAGCTCCTAAGCCTTTCCTTGTACTTTCTCTCCCCCGCCCAGTTGTGGGGGGAAGTGATAGAGCAGTTTTGGTGGGCAGCTGGCATCCAGTCAGGGTCAACCCACCACAGAGGTCCAGCTGTTTGTTGCGAAATAGAGTAATGCAGGGGCATGGCAATTCCACTATAGACCACAGGCCATGGGTAGCTGGAAACCTCCTTCAGGGGTAGGATCTGCTTAAGGCCTCTCAAGCAGATGTAACAGTTGCAGCCAAAAACCCATTTCGTGTTCCTTTCAGGTGGGCCCTATTGCTCACGGCCATGGATGACTGAGCTGTTTGATATCCTGCTCCCTATGGAAACTGGACCTGTTCTACCAGGTCCAAAGGAAAAAACCTGCTTGACCGAAGGAAAAAAACACACAAAGAATGACCAAGAAAATAAGCCAAGGATGAACATTCAAGCCCAGACATACCTACCTCAGGTAGCGTAGTGTTCAGAGCTACTGCTGTGTTGTAGGTTACACGATGCTATGGCTGCAGCTGCACAGCAGCTGCCAGGTCAGAGCAGAGCAGGAGCCCCTTTAACTCAAAAGTATGGCTCAGAGAATGACTCCAGGTGCCTCCATGGGTTACTAAAAGCTGCAAGGTGATGGTTAGGAATTATGTGCTCTGGCTGCCCTATTTGTCTTCTCCTGCATCTCCTGGTCTGGGTTACTGGATACCTGAAGAATGAGCTTTGAGGCACCCTCCAGAATCCAACCATTACGATGCATCACACGTAGCAATCGTATCATGGGACATGACAAGAATCTAGGGATCTGTGATTGGCCTTTGCAACTTGGAATCTCAGGAATCAGGCCTCCAGCCCTGCCCGACTTGCTGACCATGGGCTGACATCTATACAACCACCTCCCTGAACAGATGAATCCATCAATTACAGTCATTAACTCTCCACCTGCCCTGCAGCTGGGTCTTTCTGGGACTGACATTTCAGACCTGTAGCAAGAATGATGAAGGCACGAATTTCAGATTTGGCAGAACAGCTCAGATGATGAAACATTTGCCCAAACCTTGTAATTTACACTTCCTGACCTAATTTACAGTGGGTGGGGGGAAACCCAAGGCAACTTGAATGTCATATCTTCCACTTTGCTATGTCACACCAGAGAAAAGGAAAACTTCGAAATTAAATGCAGCCAGCTGCAGATGAAACAGAAAGTAACCTTCTCACATCAGGACAAGTGAGAGAAGTTCACAGCTTTTGTGTGTCACCTGCTATTTGACTTCTGGCAACTGATGCAACTGCCAGATCTACCTGAATGGCCTGTGCCAGAACCTCAGTCACCCAGGCTGCAGGAAAAGAAGTAATAGGCTGCAAGAGAACCAATGCGCCTCTGCCTCCCTTAGTCTGGAAGATGTACAGGGCCCAGGAATAAATTATGAGTTGCTGTTCTATGTTAGAACTGTGGTTTTGGAAGTTGTGCAAGGGCCATGCCTGTTTCACTCTTGCAAGGAACCCCAAGACAGGGAGGGAGAAGAAAGGGACATTCTCAGAAGAAAAAGAAACAAAACAAAACCAAACCAAACCTGAACACAATCCCGCAGGTTATTCAACCAGTGTGAAGCACCCACTTTTATTCCTCTCCCTCTGGATAATAAAGCACAATCAGTCTCAACTATCGCCCTCCTGAGTACTTCTGAAGGCACCATTCTGAGGCACTCAAAGCCAGAGGAGCTCAAACCTTAAAGAGAACAAGCAGACTGGTTCCTATACCACATATTCAAAACACTTTTCCATAGAAATATGCTCTGAAATTCAAATTGATGTAGAAAATTAACAATACCCTCAAACATCTATCAAATCATTAAGGGCACAAACCATTTTGTTGTTCTACTTCCCCATAGCAATTAATTTGGAAAGCATGAGGATTATTGCAACAGTGCTACAGACTCTCCCATGAAGAAATTTGTCTTGAGTGGAAACCTGCAAGGAACGGTCTGACTAGCATGTGTGAAACACAGCCTGAAGCCATGCACGACACAGAGATTAAAAAGCATTACAAAACTCCCAGGGCACTGAGGGAGACACGGTTCACATTTAGAAGTCACAGCAGTCCCACATCAAACTGATAATGTGGTCATAAACCTAAGTGCCAACATACAACAGCTCGAAAAACAGTGTGCTTACAGCTTCGTTCCCTTCCCCTTCCCAGCTTTGTCATGCCCCTGAAATCCTAGCATTCGTGTCTTAAAGCAGAAGAAAACATTCCTTCTACTGTTTCCTCAGTGCCAGACCTGGAACCCACGCGCTCTAGAGGAAAGCCGGGGTCCAGATGTGTGCCGGCGTATGAGCAGGCACAGCCAGCGCCACCGGCACTGCCGTGCTTCCCAGCTCGCACTTCAGCCTGGAATCCTCGCATCGCTCCTGCTGGGGCTTGGCGCTCACTCCGCCCAGCGCCACTAGTTTGAAAGGATGTATCCGGAAGGCAGGGCTGCCTTCCCAGAGCACGGGAGCTTTCAGCTGGGACTTCAGAAATCTTGTCAGCACGTGGGGATGTTTACCGAGTAGCTCTCCTTTAGGAATATGTCAAGATGTACCAATGTGCGTAAGAACGCTCATGGGAAAGAAAAAGAAATTCCTTATTCAACAGCTTTACTCCCGATGTGGTTCCGAACAATTCAATTTGCAAAAAGGTTTTACTGTCACTCGTTCTGTTGAACCAGAAAAGTCAAGACACGGGTAACTGGAGCCCCATCCCACAACGCTGATGACTCCAGTCAGCTTTTCTTAGCAAGGGCCTGAAATCTGATATCATCAGAGCTGGACTGTCTCTTCCTCTCTTTTGCCCTTTATAGAAGTTTACTTTCTGAGTTGCAACTGCACTAGCATGTAGGGAAGTTATCCCAAAGAGCAACATTTTTACAAGAGGAAATTTGTCCCTCCTTGGACTTCAATAGGTTCACACAATCAAAGGAAGCAGTGTATCAAGCATGGTTTAAAAATACTTTTTAAAAAGCCCAAACCACTATGCCTTAAGCCAACTTTTAAATTTCTTGCTGAAATAATAAAAAACACAGCCAAAAATATGAATATAAAGCAATTTTAATTTTCCCGTAGATATTTATATCAAAGAAATAATACTCATGTCCAAGTACTGTACATACAATATCTTCCTTATAAACTCTGTAGTTTAAAACACATGTACAAAATTGCACATTGCAGTTTGCAAAAAATCATAAATACCTTTTTGCATGTAAACAATTCCAGCACAAGGATCAATGTTATACATTCCAAAATGTCTAAGTGTCTGTTCACAAACAAAAACAAACAAAACCCCCACTGTGATCTCCATAAAGGTCCTAATGTTACAAATCAATCATTAACAGTTTTCTAACTGATGTACTACACACAGGGATACATAAATGAGCACAAGGCAAGTCGCCTTTTAGTCATAAGTAGCTAAAACAGAGGCTTGGAATACAATCCTGCTGCCGTTTAAACCCACGGTATCCATCCCACAGTATTTAGTGGTAGCAGCATTAAGTTAATTTTTCCAAGATTGCCAGTTGCAGTATGCCTTACTTTCAATTCTCAAACAAGTTGGCTACCACTGAACAGTAGGAATTTGAAAATTATTGTAAACACAGTTATCATTGTTGTATATTCAGTAAGTTACAGTATTCTCCTAAACACATCACTAAATTAAGAAAATGTTTTACATTTAATCAAGTGCAAGATGCCCACAAGTATCGTCCACTTTGTCTCAGAAATAAGTATTTTGAATATAATACTACACAATTAGTAAAAGTAATGTGAAAAAAAATCACAATGGACATAATCCTCAGTTGTACATTATTAAGCCCTGTAGCTTGTTTACAGAAAAAAATTCACCACATCAGAAAAAAGGTCTCAGAAGTGTCCTTTAAAATCTCTCCTGACCAAATCCAGCAAATGAGTAGCTACTGAATTTTGTTTCACCTCTATCTCCATCTGTGTGCAATGTCCTTGCGAGCACACCTGTTTGAAGACTTCCCAAAATTAAGCAGGTTTAAAAAGGTCCATGATATCCATATGAAGTTACTTGTTTTGTTGTCTGTTTTGGGTTACTTTTGTGGGTTTTTTTGTTTAGTTGGGTTTTTTCAATCTATTCACATGCTGTAATTTTATAAAATTCTACCAAAAGTGGAGATTTTTGAACGGTTTCTCAGAGGCTTCCTCTGTGCCAGCTAATTTAGTAAGGCAGAATAAGAAGGTACACATAAACCCAACTTACAAAAACCCAAGAAAGGATGTAGGCAGACACCCACCCACCAACTAGTTGCACATAAGCTGCTGGAAGAGCAAAGCCCAATTTGAACTGCTCTGCTTCCACCTTTCATTTTGAAGAGCTACTCTGAAGGAGGAAGTTTCAGCGTCATGCCTGAAGGCCTGCGAAGAACCAGCTTCAAGAACTGTAGGAAGTGGCAGTTTGCTCACACTTATTTTGGACAAAAAGAGAGCTTGGAGATGCTGGTGGTGACGGAGCAGGGAGGGGATTCTCGCCCTTTACAGGAAATTCCTTATTCTGTTAATCAGCATGTGGCATGAATCCTAGTAAGGACCACAGAACCTGCATGATACTACCAGCAGCCCCAGCCCATGACATTGCAAGGTATTGTGATTATAATAATGCAGATCATTAGGTGTTTTCTGCATCATGGAAGCTTAGCAAGAACCAGAAGCCACCAAGGGTTTTTAAAGCTGGGTCCTATTGCCCAAGAGCTCTCCTTTATCTTATGGGAGTTAGTTCCTCTCTTGAAATGATAGAAAGACATACTGCACAAAGAATAATAGATTTCATCTTTCCTAGTCTGCACCTAACTGGAGCTAGTCCTTTCTAAGGGGAGCTCTTTTGAATCATACAAGATTAGCCATCACAAACACCACGCAGTGAGGGCACATGCGCGGTCCCCTGAACCTCAGAAAGATTTTTCAGTGTAGGCAGAAACTGGAGGAACAACAAGCCAGCCTTAGATGAGCCACTATTGGAAAGAGAAACTGCTCTGGAAGAATGTCCTGCAACTCCACAGACAGAAAAACACAGAAAGGCAAAGAGCTACTTCACCAAAAGACTTATTCAGCAATAGAGACCCAGCCACCTTTCCTGGTAAGACGCAGCATAGGGAGTCTAAGAATTACCTTCAGATATCACAAACTAGAGGTAACCTAACAGATTGAGTTTTAAGGCCCAGGAGGCTCAGGGCCCTTCACAGCAGAATATCCCTGGTAGTGCCAGCTCTTAATCTCTCTACCTTTCAGCTCTTCTCTCCTTTTCACCTTAAGAAGCCACTAGACCCATTCCTGATTAAGAAGAGTGGGAGCGGCAAAAATCAGTGGCTAAATTTTGGTGTGTGAGAGGCCTATGCAGACTTGCCTATCATTTTCTATTTAAAAGACATGAATTGCACAATACTACGTTGCAACACTTACTCCCTTCCCTTTGTCCTGTACAAAGTAGCAAAGCGCAACCAAAGCAAAATCACTGTTGGGAGTGTTTAGATTGATGGCTCACATGTCAGAACTGCGTTAGGCGTCTCTGTAATTAACAGCACTTTGTAACAAAGCAAAACAATTCTCCAAGATATACTTGTGTTGGGCCTTTTATTTCGGGTTCGGGTTTGTTTCTGTGAGTCTTTGTTTTTGGGTTTGGTTTGTGGTTTTGTTTGTTTGTTTGTTTGGGTTTTTTGTTTGTTTGGGTTTTTTTTTTTTTTTTGTTGTTTTTTTTTTTTTTTTTTTTTTTTTTTTTTTTTTT
>VYZQ01012441.1:0-13336 GCA_013400655.1 Mystacornis crossleyi | reverse complement strand
AAAAAAAAAAAAAAAAAAAGGAAAAAAAAGGTGCATAAATCTAAAAGCTCTATGCTACTTGCGACCATACATCATGTATCAAAAACAGGCTTAAAGCAATCAACAGGCTTGGTGAAGATTCTCTGTGTTTTTGAGCTTATCTCAGCCTTATTTATGCCAGTGCCCTGATGTTAATTGGCTTTTATAGTACCAACTTAATCTTCATAGTGGTAAGTGCCTTCTGCAAGGCGTGTTGGAGCAAATTCATTTGTTATCTGCAGAGTTCATCTTCACACAATAGCATTTAATGAGATGTGCTTTGTGCTTCAGATACCCGGCTCTGTATTCAGGCATGTGAGAGCAGTCGACTCCACTGCTTTTTTTCATTGAGCATTCGTGTAGCTGAGGGAAGTTTGCATGTTGGTGTTTTGTTGCCGTGGCAGAAAAATCCTGACCACAGCTCTGCACCTGTGCTGTGTGAGGATCGAGCTGGTTTAGCAAGTGACAGGCGTAAAATGCCCCAGGGCGAGCATGTCAACGTTTGAGACTGAGCCTGGCACAGATACAAACTTCCCTAAGCTACCTGCACAAAGCCAGCAGCATCCTCCAGACTCTTTGAATGAGGGGAGAAACAGCGAGCCCTGAAGAGATGCTTTTGCTGTATTGCTGGTCTAGCCAGTTGCTGGTATTTCATGGATAGGAGGGACAGCAGTGTTTTTGCACTTGGTTTTATGAGAGCAATTTGTGCTGGCCATGCAAAATATGCATAGCTTGGCCTGCGGTGCCGGGTTTGCCAAGGGACCAGAGATTTCTGTCTTGAAATGCACTTTTTGCTTCCCAGATCATTTCATTAGTTTCAGTCAGCTCTGCCTTACACCTGACTTTAAAAATGTTTCAAGTGCTGCCAGCAGGTGAGAAAAGGAAATGGGTGCTTTCAGATTCTACTGGCAGATTTTCCTGCAAGGAAAAGTCTTTCTTGTTGTAGTTCTAAGTGTTTATTCTGCATTCACACGTCTGCATGTGTATGAAAGCAAAGGCAGCCATTAATGCCTTGCATCCTACTGTATGAAATGCATATTGGAATGTACTACATATTGCATGGGACACGTGTAATAATCAAATCAGACATAATGCCAAGGGGTAAAAATACAGAGAAGTTATTTCATGTATATATTTGTGCTTTTCAGCCATAAGACTAAGAATGCTAAAGGCATAACATAGAATCATAGAATGGCCTGGGTTGCAAGGGACCTTAAAGATCATCTCTTTCCAAAAAGGGACACCTTCCGCTAGACCAGGTTGCTCAGAACCCCATCCTTTAATATAGTCAGAATTGGCTATAGAACTGGTTGTGAGATGGGATCTGTTTGCATCTTCATTACCCTGCCTGTTATCAGTTGTCTTGAGATGTGGCTCCATGCCTAGAGTGCTTTTATTGTGGCCTCTCTCCATCCTGGCCCTGCTCATATGGTAGAAGTTGTTTGTGCAAATCCTACCTGCTCCATTTCTCCTGAGTCCTGTTGCCTTCTCAGATGTTTTTAGTGTGCAGGGATCTCCCTTGGGGTCAGCAAACAACCATTATATTAAAACCTCTGTGTTCTCTCTCTTGCTGAAATCAGTAGGAAAATGCCACTTGTCTCAGTCTGGGAGACACAAGTTTGATGTTCTCTGATGCTCATAGCTCAGAGGGGTTTGCCTGAATAATGCCTAATTTCTCTTTGCTTCATGGGACTTAGGCAAAGGTTTGTGAAGGTCTGAGCCTTAGGGACCATTCTGCATCCCCTGACGTATGTAATCAGCTGGTGGGTAAACTGTCCTGGTGAATAAGTGGGACTGAGGGGCATGGTGGCATCTCTGTTGATTTTGTGTAAAAGTTGTCCAGTTCTTAGTGTGTCTTAGTCTTGGTGGTGTTCTTAGTTGTGTTTTGGAGTCACCTTAATGAAATCTTTACTGTGAGGCCAAGAGAAGGACTTGTCTTCAAATTTTGTTGTGCTAGAAACAGGCAAAAGCAGCTGCTATTTAAGGGGCATGTTCCGAGGCTGCTGCCCTCTCCCAGCAGAATGCCCATGTTTGGGGATATGTTATGCCTGAGTCTATCAGCTGATAAAAGTTCCCCCAAAGTTAGATATAAAAAACTCAGGTTGAACACAAGTTCAGGAGGAGTCATGAGACACGCTGAGCCGACGTCAGAAAATTCCTGTGCTCATTTCTCCCCCTGAGCCTGGCCCCGCTGGCCCTGCCAGACAGAAGCCCTCCCTGCCCAGAACAGGTTGTTCTCCTGACCAGCACAACAGACAGCTGGGCACGGAGACTCCAGCAAGAAAAAAAGATGTGAGGCAGATATCTGGTAGCACAGTCCCAGCGTGTCTTACACAGATCCCCTTGGAAAGAGGTGTCCTGCCCTCAGGTGAGATCCAGCAGTGAGTTTCTAGTGTGTTTTGGAATCTCCCGCCCGCAGATCTTATCCAAGGTGCAGAGGAATTCTGTGGTGAAGAAGGAAGCTCTGTGCAGTTTCTGTGAGCCGCGTTTGTCAGTTCCGAAACGAAAAGTGCACGTGAAAATGTGTAAAGCAGGAGTGGTGTTTGCTCCCTGTGTTTTCTGTGTTGGCTCTAAGAAAAATGCAGAACGCCAACAGAAGTGTGGAAACTGTAACCTTGGGACTCATTTGGGGCATGTAAATCTTTCTCTAAGCACCTCCCAAAAAGCAGTGAAGTCCCAGAGGCATCAGTAATCCTATATGTTATAGAACTTGTGGAATATGACATTTTTAAGGAGCCTTCAGATCTTTTTTTTTTTTTCCACATGACTGAAATGACACAGCGGCACCTGTGCCACTGACTTTACCAGAGGTCTCGTGCCACCGAATCACAGAGATGCTTTCAAAAACCTTACCTCAAGTTGTCAGCCCTTAGCACTCCCCCCTGGCTGCTCAAAATGCAAATCTGTTTCCTTCTGAAGCCGTTTCCCTCTGAAGGTAGAGCACATCCCTGCGAAGCCAAGCAGGCACCTCCGGGGACTTGTTTCCATAACAACCTCCCGGACTGTTTCTCTCTGTGCTGTGACTGTGGCTACAAGCGAAAGCACTCGTTGGATATTTTGTGTTCCGATACCAGCACCTTATCTTTACAGATGTTTTCTTTGCTTACTGGAGCCGATCCCATCACCTTACATCGTGTACAGCTGCCCTGTCCACCTTCAGAGGGGCAGTTTCCAGCCTTTGAAAGCAGGGAGTGCAAACCTGGAGATGGGAAGAGATTTTATTTGTCCATTCTTGCACACAGAGAGCTGGAGAGCGTGTGAAGGACAATCTGAGCACGCAGCCAGGGAGCTGAGGGGCAACTGGCCTGTGAATGTAGAGTTATCTATCTGGGTGCCTGCTGATAAGGAATACAAGCTCAAGCATCAGATTAAAACCCCAGAAATTCCTCTTGCAGCAATCTCACTAGGAAATAGTTTTGCAGTGGAAGAGATTATTGCTCCTTCCTGATCCTCTGGCTGGTTTGTGACAGTTGGTTCCCCAGGTAATTTTCCCACAGGATCTTTTGCACCAAAGCAGGACAGGGAAGAAATTGTTTCCTTGGAGGTGGGGAAGGAAGGAAGGAAAGGAAGAATTTTACTGAGAACACCATTTTTTAAAACCACATAAAGGACTGGAAGCAGCAAAGGCTTGAAGACCTGTTTTGTGGTGTTTTACTGGTGGATTCCTGCATTTACCTCCAAGATGAAATTCCTGTTCTGCTCCCTCTTGGAAAACGTTGGGATTTGGGATTTCTGAGTAATTTTCTGTTTGGGCCTTTTGATCCAGCTTTTACGGATAAAAATTCACTGCTACAGCAGCCAAGGGGGTGAAGGTGACTGGACTTGGTGTTCTGTCCTGGGCCCTCTCTTTCAGAGGTCCCTATGGAGATAAAGAAGAGTGAGTGTAGAGAAAATTCAAGGCAGCAAGAGACAGGGTAAGGACTGAAGTGTTTTCCATACGGTGATGGAAAGAACAGCATCAATCCTAAAAGCAAAGGAACCAACAGCTCCAGCGCCTGCTGCTATAGCAGAAATAGGTAAGGTTTCTTTTTGTTCTGGGAAATTAACAACTAAGAGTTTCTTCAAATTAATGAGGAAGGATTTCCTAATTAAGATTTGAAGCCTAAAGGGAGAATCTGGTTCTAGGTGAAAGAAAGAAAGATAATTATAAACTACAGGAATGTAGTATGAGCCAGATCCTCACCATCTGCTGATTCAAGCTGGCAAAACTCCTTTTAGTACAACTACCTTGGATTATATCAGTCTCCAGCTTCAGTCTTCTGCCTCAAATCCAAACATATGTACTGTTTGTTAAACTGCTTCTTTTTGTTTGTTCTTTTCTTGAGGTCCTGTTTCCATCAGGGAAAGATCTGCAGATTACAGCAGGAGTCAACCACAGCTTTCCCAAAAGCTCTCTTCTGACTCCAGTCCAAGTAAGTCCTACCAAACTCAGCAGAGCTAAGCTTAACTTTAAGTTTATATTGACAGAAGTTACGAGCAGCAGCATTATATGCATTTATTTCTCAGTGGTGGAAATACCTGGACAGATTCATGGGGAATTTGAAGATACTGCCCTCCCTGGCAGCCCTGTGAGCCCAAGATAGCTCAGTTTGTGCTGCTGCAACCAAAAGCACAGCCTTGAGCCCTTCATCGTTGCTCTTTGAAGCTCGCGCTGGGGACACATCCCCTTCTGAAGACATTTGGAGCCATGTTATCAGCAGGTTCACAGGAGAATGCCTCAGTTGCAGGCACCTGCTTTAGGCATAAGGAGGGGAGCAGGTGCTGGCAGGATGAAAAGCCTTAATCCCCTGGTGAAAGGAACCAGGGGATGCTGCGTGTCCTTAGCTGCCACCAAAGACAGTGGCTGAGGAAATTGCCTGCCAGTTTCAAGGAGCTCTTCGTGTTTGGAGTGGGGTCCTACATAACACCAGACCCTGCCCAGGGAGATGAATCCAGAAAAATGGTTTTGGGGAAAGCAGACAGGGAGGGTGCTAATTAACACTGCGGCATACGCTGCTAGTACATGTTAATTCCACATGCTTTTCCCCGTTTGGGTGGGTTTTCCCTTGCTCCAGGGAAGTCTGTCTGGGGCTTGTTGGCTGGCACAAAGAGTTCGAATATCACAACTCTGGGAAACTCATGGATGAGATCAGTGTGGGTTTTACAGTCCTACAGCATTCCCTGATGAACCCTCATCACTGGAAATATCCAGGCTGTCTGTTTTGCCAGTTAATAAGAGGGGCCCAAGCAATAACTGAGCTTTTTTGTGTACAACTTCTTCTTAGTGAAAGGAAAGAAAGGATTTGCAGGAGGGAAAGTGCTCATCCATTTCCATGGTCACCATAAATACTGAAGCTGTGTTGATTATTCATTGGAGATAAGAATTAGGGGAAACATTCCTCTTCACACAAAATATCATTGAAAATTCAGCAAGTGCTTCTTTGGCTTCATTTTCACTAAATGAATATAAAGGTATTTATTCAGTGGTATAAAATCTTGGAAGACCCTTAGTCAAAAAGTGGCATAAATCACAAATTCATCAGTTTAATTACCAAATCTAGCCACTGTTTGTTTAAAGAAATGAGGGTCCTCGATTCTCCTCTGTACCCAAGGTCAGATAAATGTTTTCTTAGGACTGTGGGTGGTATGACTCCTGATTTAAACGAGTGTGAGAGAAGAGTCAGGCCCAAAGAAGAGGGCTGTAAGTGCGCATGACTAGGCTGGATCTCTTTAGGTGTCGTAGGTACACATTGGTCCATTCACCTAAAAGGTTGTATACAATTTTACACCAACAAAGGGTTTAGCTTTTAGAGTACATACCGCTTTATTCTCTTACATTCTCTGGAGGAAAATTAAATGGTATTTTACAAGAAAACTGGAATGTTACTGTCCCTTCTTGCTGCTCCTTGATGCATCTGTTGTTTTCAATTAGTTTGATGGCATCCATTTTCAGAAAGCAGATGCTGCCCTCTTTTACACTGGTGCAATTCTGGAATAACTCCACTGACGTCAGTGAAGTGACTCCAAATTTATCCCCGGCAAAAGCAGAATTGGACCACAGTCTCTTTGTTTGCCTCTCTGCTCTGGAGCTCTGGGGAAGGTGTGCCACTGCCACACCATAAGGTGAGGGTGAGTGCCTGTCTGCTGTGCTGTGCTCAGCATTTTTGTGTCCTTGACACTCCCCTCACGTGCCTGGCTGGAGCAGGAGCCAGGCTGGCCTGGGGTGTGCATGGCCACCAAATTCCTCCCACTGAATGGGACACTTGCTGGCTCTGGATCCCTGACCACTCTCCGTCGTAGCTTGCTCTTGCCTGGATATGTTTCCCAAGGAGACAGAGTTTTTTAAACTGAAGAAATGTAGTTGCAATTCTTAAGTAATACAACAACAGAAGGGTGGCAGAGGTAGATGTGGAGACAAGCTCTGCGCCTCCTACATTTTTTTGCTGTTAGGGCTATGTGAAAATCACTGCAGTCCTGGCAGGTTGGCTCTACATCTGCTGGTTTCAGAGTCTGCATTTACAGGGGGTACTAGGTTTGTAAAAATGGGACTTTCCTGCTCTAACTCTTCTGATCTCAGTGGTGCCTTCCCTGAAAGTGGACAGAAGGCTACGCGTAAGAGCATTCGTTTGCTGTGAAGGAAAACACCACTGGAGATGGGACAGATGAGGGTGAATAGAAGGAATTTTTGTGGAATCATAGAATGGCCAGGCTTGGAAGGGACCTTAAAGACCACCTCGTTCCAACCCCCTGCCATGGGCAGGGACATCAATTGCTCAAAGTCCCATCCAGCCTGGCCTTGGACACTTCCAGGGATTGGGCAGCCACAGCTTCTCTCGGAAACCTGTGCCAGGGCCTCAGCACCCTCACAGGGAACAATTTCTTCCTGATATCCAGTCCAAGCCTGCTCTCTGTCAGTGTGAAGCCATTGCCCCTTGTCCTGTCACTCCAGACCCTTGTCAAGAGTCTCTCTCCATCTTTCCTGTGGGCTCCCTTCAGGCACTGCAAGGCCGCAATGAGGTCACCCCAAAGCCTTCCCTTCTCCAGGCTGAACAATCCCAGTTCCCTCAGCCTTTGCTCACAGCAGAGCTGCTCCATCCCTTTGATCCCCTTGGTGTCCCTGCTCTGGACTGGCTCCAGAAGCTCCCTGTCCTTCACTCAGACAGAGTGCCAGTGTCACTAACTGAGCCACCAGAGTAATGCAGCCATAAAAATCAAGGTGCAGGTCTTGGAAAATCTCAGGCCAACCACCTTCAGTACCACCTGGGAAGTGTTAACTCTGCAAGGCCTCATCTGGAATGCTGTGTGCATTGTTGGTGACCTAAATTTGGTCAGGCAGGATGCACAGGAGAACAGCAAAAATGATCAGGTGGATGGAAACTGCTTTGCCAGTGGAAGCTGGAAAAACCTGATTTTTCTAGGCCAGCAAAAGACTGACAAGACCTGTAGCTAGGAAAATACTGGGGGCAGAGTACCCACAGGAGCAGAAAAATGTGAGAAATTATGAGATCTTCCCACATTTCTTGTGTCTCCAGATCATTTCCCATACTGCACATGTTCACCTACAAAACACCAAATCCTGGTGATTTCACTATTAAAGACTTGGGGTTTGTGGGTAGGAGGGAGAGCTAGGGGAGGAGCTGTGAGTTTTGGGAGGTGTTTTTCCTCTGTGGGACCGAGGGGAGAGAAGGAAGTCCTGGGAGTGGGGTAGAATGGCGCAGAGGATACCATATCTCTCCAGGAGCTGCTCTGGAGAGGCAGAGAGCAGATTCACACCCTTTAAAAAACCCACCAAACTCTGTTTGCTGCTCTTCCCCTCAACCTGGAATGGCTGCTCACCTTGTCCAGTCTTTTCTCCCTGTCCAGAGCTCTCCAACTCTTTGCTGAACTTCCTTCTTCCTGGAGTCTGTGGTCATTCCTCACTACCATGAGCTCCCTGGAATCGCTGGATTCTAATCTAACTTGCATCTAATGTTGGGAAAAGCCTTGAACCAGCTCTGCTGCAGCTCAGTTAGATTATCTGATTTGAGCAACCTGCTCTGGTGGAAGGTGTTCCTGCCCCTCTGGCAGGAGGGTTAGAATGAGGTGATCTTTAAGGTCCTTTCCAACCCAAACCAGTCTGTGATTCCATGATTCATTGCAGAAATAAGCAGTGATGTAGGGTCTTTAACAACTACTGCTCACAGAATCATTAAGATTGGAAAATACCTCCAAGATCATCAAGTCCAACCTTCAGTGGAATGGAATATCACAATGCCCAGCAAACCATACCATGAAGTGCTACATCCACTCATTCTTTGAACACTTCCAGGGCTGGTGACTCAGGCACTTCCCTGGGCAGTCTGTTCTAATGCTTAACTGCTCTTTCAGTAAAGAAATTTTTCCTAATATCCAACCTGAACCTTCCCTGATGTGACTTGAGGCCCTTTCCTGTTGTCCTGTCGCTTGTTCCCTTGGAGAAGAGGCTGACCCTTACCTGGCCACACCTTCCCGTCAGGGAATTGTGGGGAGCAGCACAGTTGTGTAGAAGGTCAGAGCAGTTGATCCCAGTGACCACTCTGGCCTGAGCAGATCAGCAGAATAATTTCCTATTGCAGGCACTGTTCTGACATGGACAGAACAAAGCTTCACGTTTGCTCTCTTACCTCTCTGAAATAATTTCCCCTTGTGGAGGTGAATATCCCCTTAAGCTCAGAAGGCAGAAAAAATATTGACCAAGGTGGGAACTTCATCCATCCAGCCAGGTCTGTGTCACAGAAGTGCCAGGAAGGAGCTGTCCTTAGACTTTGTCCTTGAGCCTTCCTGCTTGTAGATGCTCATTGTTCACTTCAGTGAGGAAACCATTGTCTTGTCATTTCTATCTCCATTTTGGCCAGCCAGTTCTGCTCTTTAGCTTTTCTCCTGTGAGAACAGAGATGGTGAAGGGCCTGGAGGTGAAGCCACACCAGGAGTGGCTGAGGGCACTTGGTCCGTCCAGCTGGAGAAGGCTGAGGCCAGAGCTCACAGCAGTTCTGCAGCTTCCTCACGAGGGGAAGAGGAGGGGCAGGCACTGATCTCTGCTCTGTGTGACCAGGGACAGGACCCGAGGGAACAGCTGGAGCTGTGTCAGGGGAGGGTTAGGGTGGGTATCAGGGAAAGGTTCATCCCCCAGAGGGTGGTGGGGCACTGAACAGGCTCCCCGGGAATAGTCATGGCCCCAAGGCTGCCAGAGCTCCAGGAGCATTTGGACAACACTCTCAGCACAGGGTGTCCTGTGCAGTGCCAGGAGTTGGGCTGGGAGGTCCTTGTGGGTCCCTTCCAGCTCAAAATAGTCTGTGATTCTGTGATTCAATGAGGGAAAAAAATAAAAGCCAGGCAAAGTAAATGTTATGAATATCCACACACATCGTGAAAGCCTGTGAATGTGGACACCACTTGTGCTCTATCAGTGACATCGGCAGCGTGGTACACACAAATCTAGTGGCCCTTAAGATGTCTTTAGAGCCTGTCCCAAGCACTTGGCATCGTTTGAATTATGGCAGCAAGCCACTTCAGAAAGGAGTTATATACACAGCAAGCCAAGGAGTTTGATTTGAACCATGAACAGAGAGTTTCATTTATTTCTGATCTCAGTTCACTCATAGAATTATGGAATAGCCCAAGTTGGAAAGGACCCTTAGCAGTGCGTAGTTCTCAGGCTCTGAATTATTCTCGTATTTTAGTGTGTCAGAAATAGCACTGTCTGGCACATTCCTTTCAGAACTGTAGACTACGGCCTTTCATGCTTATGACAAAGCAATTGATCTTTGTAGTCTGTCCTTGGAAGTGACTTTCAGACACGTTTTGGAGAGTATTCACTCTTGCATTAGTCTAGTGTTTGATGTTCTGCTGCAGTTTTCAGCAGTGGGCTGCAAACATTTCTCTAGGATGTATTTCCATCAAAAGGTGCCCCTTCCTCAAAATCAGCAATATTTGTGAGAGAAGTTTCAGTTCAGTTCACTTTGGTATTCTTTACAAAAGGCATGTTTGGAAAATTTTGTAATGTTAGCGATCCTTTTCTTAATATTCTGAATGTTTTCTGTCTTTTATGTTTTTTAGAGAAAATGTATGTAAACAAGGTAAAATACAAAATTTTGCCCTGTGCTTTTTGTTGTTTGGGGGGGAGGGGTTGTTGTGGGGGTTTTTTTTGCTTTGTTGGTTGGTTTGGGGTTTTTTTGGGGGGTTGGGGTTTTTTTTTGTTTGTTTTTGGTTTTGTTTTGTTTTTTTTTTTAACTTTGATCTGGAATGAAAGATATAACATTGATTTGGGGTTTGTGGATTTTTTTTCTTTTGGAAGGGAGGGTATTGTCCTCAGTTTAGGAGAGTTTATTTTTAATAAACTTTTTTTAAAGCAGGGTAGTGGTAGGCATTGGTTGTTCCTGTTCATTATCAGTGTGGCTCCAGTGTCAGCTCCAATACTTCCTTGAGTTCAGTTAGGTGATACTCAAATGCTCCAGAAGAGACGGAATGCCAGGTCAAACCTCCTGGATACTACAGCATGTATTCCCAGTGACAGGAGGGATGTTCCAGTGCCTTGGCTATGGCTGGGCCAAGCCGGTTGTTCTTTCTGCAGCTGCAACACCTGCCCAGGTGAGAAGTTTTTTTTTGATGAGACCAAGCTGCTTTTCCAGCGTAGTCTGACTTGTAAGAATGTGTCATTCTGAGTTCTGAGCTCCTCCTGTTCCCACTCAGCTGGTCAGCTTTTTGGATCTTTTTACTCCAAGATTATGTAATAAGAAGAAAATAAAGAGAAAAAAAAACAAAAAAAAAAAACAAAAAAAAAAAACCAAAAAAACACGACAAAAACCCTGTTACTAAAATTTTCTGGGTGAATCAAGAATGGAAGGAAAAGGTGCTATCTGCAGAGGGCTGGAGCTCCCCCCTTACTTTTGTCTTGGCTCTTTAAAAACCAAACCCGTGCAGATCTGTGATCTGCCACCAACACTTAGCTAAGGGAATTTCAGAGGAGATAAGTTGGGAGTTCTTTGCACAGTAACCACTAATCAGCATCCCCATAGAAGATGTCTGAATACATATTGATCAAGCCAGCTGCAGCTGGGAGGGGTTCTGGAGGCTGATGCAGCTTTCCTCTCCATCCTCCATCCCCAATCATGGGAACTGTGTAGAAAAACCACCCACTGGTACTTCTGGCCCTGGCATTTCTGCTTCTTAGTAAGTGCATCAAAAGGTTGTGTGGGGTTTTTTGATAGTTAAGAGACTACTTAGGAAGGAAGGTAATTAGATATAGGGCTTGGGGCCAAGGGGACAGTCCCCAGTACTGTCACATGGCCTTTGGATGTCCTCATATCTCAGTGCCTCAGCAATACAGTGGGGCAGTATAAAGCCATTCAGTTCCTTCTTTTCCCCAAACCTTCTAGACAGGGAGATCTTTCTGAGTGTTCCTCATCTCTTCCCTGACACCTGGATAATGTCAGGCACGACTGGGGACCACTCCTCCCTCCGAACACGGTGTTGTGTCACTGGCACAACAGTGGTAGCAAACAGATGGGCAGTGACGAGGCAAAAAACCACAGGAAGATGTTTGTCCCTGTGCATGGGACTCATGGAACACCCAAATGCTGACAAGTCCTGCTGTTACCTGGCTCTGTGTTGGGCTTGGGCCATGCTGATCTGATCCCTGTTTTCCACGCTCAGGCACAAAACACTTGGAGCAGGCCCCTCGTTTGTGAATCTCCCTTCCCTTGCAGGCTGCCTTCTAATTAGAAGTGTGCAAAAATATTTCTGTCTGACGAAGCCCAGAGCTGACCTAACTGCAAGGTAAATTGAAAGCTCCTGGAATGCTCCATGGAGATAAGAGACTGACATCACTTTTCCCAGCTAGTCCAGAGGAAGGGAATTGAAGCACGTTCTTCTCTTCTACACCCTGAGTTTCCCTCAGGGACCAAGGTGTTAAAACAGCAGAGGAAAATATGCTGGAGGTGGAAGGAGTTCACCATCTCTTTCAGAGATTTGTGTCAGCTCTCCAAGCATGAAGGACTGGTACTGAGCAGTCAAATCTGTCCTTTGAATCTGGCAAGACTGGGGGCTTTTTTGCAGCTTTTCACTGGCATTGTTAGGAACTAATCCTCCTAAACTCTTTGGTAGTTTTTCTTCTTTTATGGTATTTCAGAGGGATATGAGGATACATAGAATAGCAATTACAGCTCTTCATGGTTTATATTTAGTCATATATTGGTGATTCAGAAGCAAGCATATGTAAAAATGCCTAGATGAATCCTCTTACAAATTCCTTCCTGTCCTACAGCACATTTAGGTGCTGGAGTCTTACAAGCAATGCATGAGTCTTACAAAAACCTTTTGTTTTTGGAGAGGGACTCTTGCCGTCTTCGTGTCCACCATGATTGCATGAAGAGGTTTTTTGGTGGCTGAAATGTTTTAACAGCCCTGCTGATGTAGAGACTTGGTTTCAGGCAAAGGGAGCCAAATTCTCAGCTGGTGTTCATACATCAGCACATTTTTCTTCTGATGCCAACTAGGCAGTGTGGTACAGGGTGCTTTAGAAGCCTTTTTGTAATCATTTAGGGGGGTTTTTTGGTTTACCATATCACTGGCAAGCAACACCTGTTTATCTTGGAAATTCAGTGTTTTGAAGTGCAACTTAAATTCCCATTTGAATGTTCTTTGAGTTCTGACTGTCAGATGTGCCACAGCACCACGCCAGTCTGTGGACAGACTGATGCTCACAGGCACATTCTGGGCTGGGATCTGGGATGGATCTAACATTTCATTTTTCCTGTACCTCAATTCCTCTGGCTCTGGGAGAGAAATAACATTTTTCTCTCCTCAGCGAGCAGTTGGGTGTTTATAAGTGATAAAGCTCTAGGTACACTCCTTTGTCTTCAGATAATGCAAATGACCATTTTTTTTTTCCTGCAGGGAATCACAAGCAGATGGTGTGAGGCAGGCCTGGGAAATTAGAACCATGGAATCACAGAATGGATTGGGTTGGAAGGGACCTTAAAGATGAACTCATTCCAGTGCCCCTGCCATGCAGGGATATCTTCCACTAGCCCCGGGTGCTCAGAGTCCCATCCAGCCTGGCCTTGGACACTGCCAGGGATGGGGATTGGACCTAGATGTGCAGCTGGGGCAGCTGGTTACTCTGAGACCTTCAGGGAGCTTCTCTGATCTGTTTCTGATTTCACATGGTTGCAACTTCTGAAAAGGGTATTGTTATTTTCACAGCTGGAAGCAGGATAAATGGGGTGTTAACCCTCTTTACTTGCTTCAGTAATGTTGCTTCTGTTAATACTGTGTTTTTTAGAAGAAATTGTTCCCCACGAGGGTGCTGAGGCCCTGGCAC
>VYZQ01012439.1:193725-207038 GCA_013400655.1 Mystacornis crossleyi | reverse complement strand
GCCAGTGGTTGGCAAGTTTAATGAAGTATTTGAAACTGGGTTTGTAATGTTAAAAGGACTGGTTTATGTTGTTCGTGGTCCTTAGCATTTGACCTGAACACAGTCAAAGGAACCCCGACAGTAACATATTTAATGGTGGATTTTTCTTCTGCTGTCCTTTTAATCACTACCCATATATTTTCATTTCTTAACCCTCCAAAAGGTTCCTGCTGGGTTTTAGTGACTTCTGTATTCTATTCAGTTGGACCTTGTCAGTGCCCTATTACTTTCTTACATGTCTAAAATACTGCCCTAAAAATGTGTATAAAGTATGGCACATTGTTTTGAGGAAAAATACTCAGTGCTACTTTGAATAATATACCGTACTTTCTTTAGGTAGAGAGTGTTCTTTCCTGAATCAGCAACTCTTTATCCTATTGGCATAGAACACCTTTTTAAGAAAAAATCATCTGTTAATGCGAAAATATTATGGCCCTCCCTCTGATGGCAGGATGTCTGTTAAATTTATTTAGAACAAGAGCTTTACTTCTACCCTTACTAATGTTAGGTGCTAATGTTCCTTTGGAAAATAAAAGTGCATTTTTTTTATACTTTCACATAGCCATGAAATGCAAGCAGATAAAATGAAATCCATTCCAGAAAGATTAATGTTACAATGATAATGCACTGGATGAAATGGAGAGACTAAACCTCTGTTTTTTCTTAAAGCCTTGATCAGTCCTAGGAAAAGAAAATGGTGACTGATGGAATGAGGAAATTTAGCAGAGGAATCCAAGAAGTGTGTGTGTCCTTCCCCCAGCCGTGCCTGTGGTGTCACAGAAATGACACAGGTCCATGTCCACGATGGTGCGTGCACCTGCAGTAAATGCAGGCTGTAGGATAAATACACGCTATGCCCCCGTTTAATCTGTAGTGCTTCATACAATATCATATGAGAAATGCACTTTTCTTAGGTAATCACCATGACATAATTTATTTCAGAAGAGATCACAGCGCTACAGCTGTTACAAGTGATTTAGCAATTGAGTCATCAGCAGCATTTTATACGTACTCATATTTATTAAAACCCTTCAGAAGCATTAGGACACATTTCAGCCCCATGGAATGAATGGAAAACATGTCTTTAAAGGGGCAGTGTAGACTTTGTTTTATGTTTATTGGAGGCTGCACGTATGGCCAAATGTCACAGCCAGTCACAACTCGCTGTAACTCAAGCAAATAAAACATGCATATAGCCCTCTCCCCACAGCATAATATACCTCCTTTCATCATCATCATTATTGTAATATTCCCACATGTCACTGCAGGTAATGAGCTGAGCACCTATGCACAGACATGGGTAATATGCAGGTGTATATTTTTAAGATGTGCTCATATGTTTGTATCCCTCTCTTTATCGAATGCTTACCCACTATCAAGATCCTGTAATATTTTTTCCCCTGAATTACTTCAGGCACATCCAGATTTTTAAACCAAAGTGCAGGTTGGATGTCTTGTGTGTGAAGAACTGTTTCCTGCTGTAGGTTCTTTCTGTGGCAGGAGCATAACTGGCAGCTCACTGGTTTGGGAGGAGGGTGCAGTAAAATGTACATTTTCCCAGGAGGGTGGTTGCTGTAGTTTCCCTCAGGATGTGAGAGATGGAAGGATTAGGTAATCTTGTTTACCAAATGAGATGATATAGCCAAGAAGTGAATGTGTCCATTTCTTCAGACTCTATCAGCTAGTTTAAACATATTCTTTCTCCTTGTGGACCTTCCTTCCCTGATATTTTTACGCACATTGCATTTTAAAGAAATATTTTATGTATGTCTGTGTAGTAAAGGCCGGGTTCCACCCATCTTGTAAAGAATTCCGTGATTGTTTATAAACATTGCAGCAGAGAGGAATCTAAAGGAGGGGTTTGAGAGAGGAGATTGTGGCCTTACAGTCTGGGAGTTGCCAGAGATCTCAAAGCTCCATCCCTGGTAGTGACTCATGGAAATGGGAGTAGATGGATGGGGGAGAAGCAGAGTTCCATCAAAGAAAGGGCAAAATGCTTTAATTTCTGGTGATGATGCCAGGGAAGCTGCTGGAGGGATTTAGAGAAAGCCTTACCAAGTTCATAATGATGGATAAGAAGCAAGAAGTCAAATGTTTGAGATTTGTGTTGGGAGTTTAACTGGCATTGGGTAAGACTGGCCCAGAGGTGCTGGAAACCATCAGAGTAACCTGAGCCCTGAGGAACTGAAAAAATGGCAAATGGGTTCAATGACTTCAGGTTTGGGATGCTCTCAAATAGTGCTATTTTCATGCAAGTACCGACCCCTCCTCAAAAATCCAGTGCATTAATAGCATTTCCCGTTGTGCCTCTAAAGTTTGAGGGATGCAAAGTCAGTAGCTGCCTTAAAAAGGTTGAACCCAATACTTCATGTGCTAAGACTGAGGACGATGGAAATTTGGGTTTCTATCCAGAGGGAAATGCTGCTGTTTATTTTACAGACTCACACTTCAGTGTATGCATGTGTCTATACTTATGCANATGTGTCTATACATATGCACAGATGTATCATTTTGGAGTCATCAAGAATTTATTTCCCACCCTAAATGCACTATAACTTTTCCTACTCTCGTAAACTCTTCTCACAGGGACAAATGCTGCTTCCCACCAGCAGTCACGCTCTCTGTAACAGCAGCGGTTTCCCAAAATCCGTGGGGCCCTGTCAGGCTGGATCTTGGCAAGACACAGTGCTGCTTCACATGTAGTCTGTTTTAAAGTGATTGTCCCAAGGTGAAGGAAACTTTAAATAAGAACTTATGTCTGCAATCGGAATATTTGATGTATAAGTCCATTGCTCTGTCAGGGCCTCAAGAAGACCCCCAGCCTGGGAGATGTTTATTTGTCTGTGGTCCCTCTTGGTGACTGTGGATCCCAAGAAGAGGACTGAAGATGAAGAGGGAGACTGGTATCAGAGGGTGATGAACGCTGAATGCTGTCTCTTAGGGCATTAGGAATTGTCCTTTGGGACAAATACCTGCTGTGCCATTCACAGGTATCACTGTGCCAGGGCTGCCACCTGTGGGTCTGGCTCTGGGGACTGCTGCTCCTGGGCCTCCACACCCAGTCTTGCAGGCACGATTGATGGGAGCTCCCTGGATGTGCTGGGCACCTCCTTCTGTCTCTGAGATGTGTCCTGGGAGGGGCTGTGGTGTCCAGGAACACTCCAGATTTCCTGCCCCGGCTGTTTTGTAGGCACTGTACTTGCAGCATTTGTCTCCTTTGGAGAAGCAGCTGAGAGAGCCAAGTGTGAGGAGGATTAATTAACGTTAAAGACCTCCCTGCGTTGCACCCTGTAATAGCATCACGTCCTAAAATGATGTTCAAATCACAGGGTACAGAAACTGTATAGAAAACCAATAACCATACACAGCCTTTACTTCAGGGTTTTGAACTTTTAACACTAATAGGGACCATCTGACACAAGTCAGAAAGGCACAGCGATGTTGAAATGATTCCTTGTGGTGATGCATGTGACAAACATGAAATTTGGAGTTGCTTCAACTGTGATTTTTCTTTGTTGCTTTTGTAGCTGTATGTTTATATATATTTCAAACCCCTTACAATTTCAAATTAAGGCAGGTGTTAAATTTAACCTTCTTGCTAGGTGAAAAATCAAGCTTAGTTTTGTACTTGGAGGATGTTTTCAGCTTAACTCTGGAATTGTGAGCAATATCTGAACTCATTATATTAGAGTTTAGTGCAGTGAGCACCAGCTGGTATGGAGTTAATGGCAGAGCTGGTGGGAAATGACATATAGCACATAACACATTTAACATGGATTTAATAACAATAACACAAAAATCATTTTTCCTGAATCCTTGTCCATATTAAATTGAGAAATATCATATAGTTATTTTACCAGTATGATATCCAAAGGAAGACCTGCTTGTTTTGACAAGGAACACTGTTTGACATGAAAGGCTCTGCCTTAAATAACTGCTTTTCTTAGGTGTTATAATAATTTTACAACACATTTTGAACCAGTTTGAATGACGCAGTTCTAGAATTTTTCAAGGCTTTGTGACTAATGTGGGGAAATAAAAATCTGTCCAAGCTGGGGTTTTGCTTGCCTCTTTGTCTTCTCTTGGCATGCTAAAATATGATTGGTTAATGCCATAATTTTAATGGACTTGGGAAGTATATTCCAACCTTCATTTACCCTGTGTTGGGGCAATAAAAAAACAGGTCTGAGAGGAAGATGAGCAGAGGAGTCTTCTTCTGAAAGCTGCTGGCAGTAAAGGTCCAGTAGGAGTGTGTTATTTGGGAGGATATCCATTTTTAGCAATGCTTTAGGTATATGCTTAACATTTACAGTGTAGATTCAGTGTCTGTATATGCAGAAAGGAAATGAAGATGCTTGAAATGCTCTCTAAGGTGGGAAGATATTTGTAAGGAAACATTATTTTAAAAAACAGAAAACAAATGTTTCGTGTTTTTATGATACCTCCTCTCTGTGTGAGAAGTTGCAAGAGATTATTTATATTTCTCTAGAATGACTGCATAGTCACTCAGTTGAGATATTTTATTTTGTTTTTCTTCCTTCCCCGCCCGGCCCTCCCTTTATTTATTTAATTTTCTAAAAATTTCTCCTTCTCTGTTGTTACCCATATCCTGGAGGAATTTGAACTTATTGTGAACTGATGGGTCTTATATTGCCCTGAAAGTGGCAAGATTTGTGACTTTTCTAATAAGTTGTGACAGTATGTTCCACACCCCTGCCTTTCTGCCAAAAACTCTGGGTTTCCTATTCTTCACAGGCATCACTGTTGTTGCTTTAAAATTTTATTATTCATGGTAGGATTTGCATTGTTGGAAACCCAGGCATTAAAAAATCATGAGGTAGGGCTGCAAATCACCTGATTTTTATTTTTTTTTCCTAATGAATACATTTGGTGGTTTGGGGCTCTTTGCCTTTTTTATTTTAGCCTTCTGAAATACATACTTGGGACATACTTTCAGTTTTTCTGTGTAACTAGGATGGATAAAAATTTCTTTTTTAAATGTAATTTTTAAAGGAAAGATAGAATTTCTTGATAATAACCAGATTCCAACAAGGAAATCTTGATCCCTGTGATATTTTGTAGAGGACAGCAGCTGGGTGCTGCCCGTGTGAAGCTGTGTCTGTAAACCTGTGCTGGGTGAGGAACTGAGCCCCAGCTCAGTCACATCCCAGGGGAAACTGCAAATTTTGAGATGCACGCAGCTGACTCCCACCAATTTCGACCAATGTGTTTGCTGGGAGAGGTTCTGTTGGGAAAGGCCAGGTATTCTTTGCTGCAGTCTCAGCCTGGCCCATCCTGGTAGGTCTTGAAAATCAAGGCTAAAACACAGAATTGAAATTTCCTTCAGAGGAGATCTGGGATGCTGCACTGTCACCAGCTTGTCCCCTGAGCAGGCAGGCTGCCACAGTCAGTGCAAGCTGGAGCTTTTTCCATATGAAGAAGTTTGCAGTGACATGAAGTCATAGCAGAATTAAAAACTGGTCTTTGCCAGAGATGGAGGGGTTCAGTTTGGCTTCTGCTAAGACAGATTTTTAACTATGTTTTAATGAGCTTGGTACACGTTTTCATTTATCATATTGTGCCGAGTACATCCAGTATTAGAGAACCGGAGAACACGATGTGAGATTGCACTTGGGTTAAAACAATGAAAAGCTAATTAGATGAAATAACTATAATATATTAATATTTGTGTTATATTAGGTAGGTTATGGAAGCTGGATTAATCTAAAATGGTTCTTAATAGAATTGCAAGAGCTGTCTGACTCCTGCACGTGCTGTATGGGGAGCCGACAAGGGATTTTGCTGGAAATCCAGGAAATCTGCATTAGAGTATAATGTTTCCTGCTGAGAGGGATCTGGTGAAGCAGGGGGGGAAATAACCAATACTTACTTCAGTGCCACTGCCTGTTACACAGCAATGCTGTTCCCTGCCTGTTCCAGTTCACTTGGAAAAGCCTTTGTCACTAGTGGAGAATAAACAAGCATTTTTTCTTCTGTCCGTATTGCTGAGAATATTGCGTAGGGTTTAGGAGATTTTTGAGACGTTCAAATTCCGCACTGAAAACAGTGGGAGTTGGAGTTTTAGCAGCAGTGGGAGCAGGATTAGTGGGACAGTGACAAGGGATCATCTCTTTATATTTACTGATACAAATGGCTCTGAATGGAGTTCACTTGGTGCCTGTGAAGTTACACCAGGAGTGAATTTGCCCCACTCCAGCCTGTTGGGCAAACGTGTGCTCTCATTCCACCTGTTTGTTGCTGTTCCTGGCTTTGTTTTGGGAACGGCAATTGCAGGAGTGGCTCCTCCCATCCCAGAAAAACTGGTGAAACAGAGGTTTTGAATTCCCCACTCCATCCTGTACTAATACCTTCCCTCTGTCGTCACAATCCCTAGAGAAAACTTTAGGGGTGTGGAGGACTTGGCACTGATGGGTGCTGGGAACCAATTAATTATTTAGCAATATATTCCCAGTCACAGGTTACCTTGTGGCCTGGTTTGAGTTCTTACATTTGTGGTTCTCTGGTTTGATTTCTTTTTTTTTTTTTTTTCCTTTCACATTACTAAACTTGAAATGCTAAATTTTCCTGAACATTTGTAATCCAGCAGTTGTTCTCTTCATCTTCAGAAAAAATCCTGGAGGTCACCTCCAGATTTTCTTTATACCCTGTGACCATCTTGTTCATGGGAATTTACATTAAAAAAGAATAAAAGTAAATATTTGCTTTTTCTTGTTTTAACGCTGCAATTCTGACCCTTGAAATGGGGCCATTTCTGTAACTGAGTGATAGGAGCCTGCCTTGAGAATTTTTCACTTGCTTGTAAGAATGAAGCTTTTGATAGCTCCAGTTAGGCGGACACTGAGGATGTTTATATAGAAATGGATTCATTGCTATTCATGTTTTCAGATTCTTGAACATTTTAAAAAGATGTTCTGCAATATTCCTTTGAAGAAATAGCACTCTCAATAAAAATGTTGAAGCTATAAATGGAGATAATCTTGCACCATTCTTGTTTGAAAAGCCCAGAGAAAAGAGCACTGTGTAAATGCAAGCGTGCCTCAGACCTCTGCGTTGCCTCCCAGCTCAGGAGCCTTCACCCCTCTGGAACACAGCAGCACTGATTTGGAAGGGTATTTTAATTTTTGGCAGGCACATCATCACGCCCAGTGAAGATAAAGAAGATTTAGATCTGAACTATTATATTCTAAGCAGGCTACCAGGATGTCTTTGTGAATCGGGGGCATTTGGAATTGTCTCCCTGCCAACACATATTCCAAGCATGCATAATACTTCACTGAGATTGGTAAAAATGAAATATTTATTTATATTCTGGTCTAGAAAATATTTCTCCTCGAAATTATTTTTGCATATTATTTGTATGAAAAAAGGATGAAAGATTTTTTTTTTTTTTTTGCAAAGCCATGCTTCTGATTTGGCTGGTAATATCATAAATAATAGTATTTGAAAATGTTTCTTTGAATAGGCTATAAAAATAATTTTTCCACTCAGTTCCTCACAAAATAATTAAAATATTACAAATCAAAGTAATAGAAGCCCTGAATAAAAAAAGTTTCTTAAATGTTGTACCCAGCTTGCATTTAAAAATGAAAAGCACTGATTTAGTTAAAAATACATGCATGGAGATGCATATTACTTTAAACTTTGGAGCACTAAATTATTGTGGACTTGCACACATAGAGTGTACAGATTTTTGGGGCAGAGCAGATCCTTGCATAGCCATATTTCCAAAATCATTCTCTCAAATAATTTAAAAACAAATAGAAAACTAATCAGAAGTGTGTGTATGTTTGAATGAGCAGGCGTGAGTGTAAACAGCACATTTGTAAGCAAAAATATCTGTAAGGTGCATATATCTGCAGGCTGAAATGTTATCATAAATATTCAGATTATAATCTGCAATGTACAGAGTAGCCATGCATTATGCAAATCCATGTGTGTATTCTGTAGCAGATAGATACAGAATAGTTTCAGTAAGAAACAGAAAGCATATGGCATCCCTGTGCTTAATATTGTCAGGCTCGGGAGTTAATTTAGGACATTTGATGGGAAGGCTTTTTTTTTGCCTCTAGCCTGTCACATTTCGGATGATGCACGACCACCTCAGCAGAAAAATACATTGAAATGTTTGGGATGTCTTTGTCAGTGGGAGTTTTGTCAGCTAATAAAGATGGTGCGTTTTGGCCCGAGCTCTGTTCAAAATAAATTATATTTTTTGTCTAATGTAAAATTAAAATGAATAAACATCATAAAGCTGAAACCTATCCTAGTGGCTGTTTGAAAATTCCAGAGATGTGGCACTAGGGAGCGACCATCATTCCAGTGCAAAATGTGCCGAGCTATTTTCAATGGAAAATGAAGAGCAGAAACAGAAGACTGAAATAACAATAGGCTGATTGCTTTCATTTTTTGGTGTGTAGTTTAACATTGCATTAAAGAGAACAACTGAGTTCCTACATTTTTCCTATTTTCTTGTCATGGATATATTAGCATTACATGATGCATACTAATTATAAAGTTGGCTGTAACAAGAATTCCTCTTGTGAATCCATTTAAGAACTGATTGTTTACTATCTTTTTCTGTAAGTATAAAATTTTAATTATGCCACTGACAGGAACTGTGCGTGATACAGTGCTCTACATTTATCACTGGGAGAGGGCCAGTTGCAGAGCTGTTTGACTTTGGAGAAATCCTGATGCGCTTGCAATGTTGAGCAGCAGGTGCCACATTATTATGTACAGAAAAGCAATTAGGAAGCATATTGGATGAATGGGGAGTGCATTAATATTAGCAAGTACATTTGTCAGTGGTTTTGATGCGAGTCTTTTTCTTTTCTTTATGCAACATTAAGATTGTGGCTCTCATAAATTCTCCCCTTAAATTGCCATCTGTTCCCTTGTCATGCAGTAGTGAGGTAGAGAAAAGTTTTCTTGACAAAATGAAAAGAATTTCTTTTATTTAAAGTAGAAGCAAAGGAGCCTGCACAAAGTGGGAGAATTGTAGGTTATGCAATTGAGCTTTGTATGTGTTAAGTAATTACTGTTGAATGTAACATTAACTATTGAACACTTACGATGTTTTTTATCCCCTCCCCCTGCTAGACTTCAGTTTTTCAATGATTTTGTGTATTTTTAAAATATGGTGTGAGACAGTTTTAAATCAATTGTACAAAAAAGCTGGCAGCCCAAGCTGGGTGTCTCCGCTCCAGGGGTTTGGTGGGGATCAGGAGCAGGCTTTGGAAGCATCGGCCCTACATCCTGTGCTTTGGCCCCCCATCCCAGGCTTTGGCTGCCAGTGCAGAGCAGTTGGAAGTGGCCACAAAGCACATGGAACTGAGCACAGAGGTACAACTCTGTGTGTGTGTGTGTGCCACTCACAGGTGTTGGGTCTTGAGACCAGACGGGTCAAATAAGTGCCCCAAAATGTGTTTGGGGTTCCTCAGCATTGGCCCTTGCACCCCAGGGAGCTGGGGAGGGCTATGACACTGAGAGTGCACACGTGGCTGCTGTGCCCCAGCCTTGGCAACCTTGTGTAAAGCTCTTCCCCTGACTCCATGAGTATTTTTTCTGGGAATGTGAGAATGATCCAGCACAGCCATGTTCAAACCCCAGGAGACAAAGCTTGTTGGAGCTGTGTTCCACCTGGGAAGCGGTGATGTCCAGGCAAACTGCCCCAGGTCTTCAGTTGTTGGACTCGGTATCAAACAGTGTTTATTTAAGAATAGGCTTTATTTTATGGCAGTTTCAGAACCTCTGCCTATTGTTCTGGCAAGGAGATCTGTCTTCAGGGAGGATTGGCATGTGGCTCTGTGAGAAGGAGGCTACCTTAACAGAAAGGTTGGAAAACACCAAAAAAGAAAGGCAGAAAGCAATTGTTAAAAATGTTGGCGCAAAATGTGGTTTTCTGGAGACATGTGGGAAAGATACTATATCTGTGTCCTTTTCTTTCCTGCAAGTATGGAAAGAGGGAATACCACTCCTGTATGTATATTGTGTTTCGTTCGGCCTTTGCTGTAAATACGTTCATTTTGATCCTTGCAGATTGATGTGGAACTGGAATCACTCGTGACCCAGACTGGACACAACAGTACAAAGCCTTGTCTGCTGACAGCTGCATTCTCATGTTGTAGTTCAGTCTTTTGTGTGTTTGCATTGATGGGGAAGGAGTTGGTTCAGCCTGTTTGGGCTCCCTCCTCTGTTTCCATGTCAGCCAGCATTTATGGGGAATAAATGATACGTTCATTAAAAAGTGCAGTACTGGTTCTGGCAGGCAGCTTAAGTAAACCAGTCCTACTTCTGAGCCACAGCAGTAGTGGAACTTTTAACATCTTTTCCTTCTTCTTTGCTCATCTCCCTGTTGAGTAAACTCTTCAAAGCCCAAGACAATCTGTCTTAGAAATGCTGTGAAGTGAAGAACGAGCAGCGGGAGCTACAAGTGGTGGCAGCAGCAGTTCTGAGGATACTTTATAGAGTTGGATCATGGCTGGTTACAGGACTAGCTCCATTGGCAGGCTGTCTGAATCTAAAGTAGGGGTTTTCTGTGGGACTAAGCCCTCTCTTCTACTTGGCTATTAATGAAAAAACACGGTCGGTTCTTTCGCTGTGGCAGACCTGTTTGATTTCTGTTCCCCGTATGTTGCTGTGGGACATCCTCCAAGAAATCCTTGTCCTGGGATGCTAGACTGGCCCTGTGCTGTTCGGTCTGAAATGGGAGGTTGTATCTGTTTCTGCCCTTTTTTTCAGGTTTTTTGTTATTTGGTCTTTGCTCACAATTAGTCTCCCTCACAGGCTGTTTTACTAACATGTCCTCAATCACTACCTAATCTTTACACATCACAAGGCTCTTCACTTCCCTTCTGTTCCAATTTTTTTTCCCCCAACAGCATCTTTCCCTCACGCTCTGGTGCATTGTTTCTCTTCTGTCGATACACAATAGCAGTTCTTACTCCTTCTGTGTGCACTCCTGTTGCTCTCTAATATCATGGCTAGGATCTGATTTTTGCCGTGTTGTGCAGTTGCTTTTCTCCTCCCATTCCTCAGAACATGCATTGGCTTCCTGATCTCCGTGTGCCGCCGGATTAAACCTCTCGTGCTCATTTGTGCATCTTCCTTGTACCCAGCTCACTGCAACCCCTTCGATTCAGACAGAGCTCATCATACATGAACAGATTGCATCTGTTCAAAAAAGAGCCCCAATCCACACAGTATTCATTTAACCAGCAGTGATAGGAGTGAATTCATTTGAGATTCATACGGATGTCATAGACTGTGAGTTACAGTGTAAGCATCAGTTAATGGACACTCGCAGGGAAGTGCTTCCTATCAAATAATACATCACTGAGCTACATGAAGTGGTTTATGTATTTTTTTTCCCTTCTATGATTTCATCATGGCTAAGGAAGGTATGATTTCCTGGCCTTGTATTTCTTTAGCAAGCAGCGTTGCTTAATGTTTTATTGATGTATTTTTAAATAATTTATCTTTAAACCTTTGTTTAATGGATGTATTTTTATTCAGAATTTGATACCAGAGAAGGTAGGTCTGATAGTTCATGTTTGCACTCTGACAATATTTCTCTTGTGAACTTTTTTTAGGTCTCTTACATAAACAGTGATTTTACATTTTTTCATCTCTATTTTTAATTACCCAGTCAATCATTTTAAGTGGCTTGTATTGATATTTAACAAATGTATTAGCCAATGTGAACAACAGTTTGTTTTGCTTCAGCTTTATTTCAATTTCCACTAAAAGTGATACATATAAAAATAATAAATAGTTGCTCAAGGCATCATCATTAAGATACAAGGCATCTCCTAGAGAAGACATTAATGCTAATACTGAAGTATTCCGTAGGTGGGATTTCCACAGGCAGTCCTTGTTTCCCAAAGCCAATCCTCACTGACTTGGACCAGTGGTTAATACTTGAAACATGTAGATTAAAATATATTCCAAGGCTTTTTTGGGTGCTACCAACTTTGCCTGGATCGTATGTGGAAATATTTATTTATTCTTCCACGGGATGAGGTCCCACTTGCTTTCCAAAGCACCGTCCTTGGCTCTGTGTAGCTTTTTCCCATGGCTGGTGCAGCAGTGGGGCAGGGGATGGGGGAACTGGGGGATCCCAGGGAGAACTGCATCCCAGTGGGATGCAGAGGGGCTCCCCCATTCCTCACAAGCTGGGTACAGGCTCAGGTGGGGCAGGAAGGAAGGAAGCTCTGTGGTCTGCGCACAGTGGAATTAAAATAAGCTTTATTAGGAAAATTAGGGAAAACAAATCAACAAGAGGAGAGAGAAATACACTGAGAATCTTCTAGAGTAAAACTCCTCCTTCGTGATATCGATCTGAATTCTCAGAATGTGTTTTCTACCTTGAAAAATATACTGAGAATAAAAAAATATATTCTGGATTTTTTTACACTTGTGATGTTTGTGTGCTTTAGCAGTGTTTCTCCTGGGTTTCTCTGTATTTAGTCTTCTGAACATTTAGGACAGTATTTAAAACACAAGAAAGATGTGTCATGTTGAGCTGATGTTTGGGGGTTTAGCTTGCTATAAATATATGAACATACACATTATCCTCTCTGAATTTAAAAAATGAGCAAATTGAAAATGCGCTGTCCAGCCTGTATTTTTGCCATGTTTTATTCACTATAAAAATAGTGTAGACATTCACCACATCAGCTATTGTACAACTTGGCTATGTTTGAACTAAAGCCTCACCATCTTAAGACAACACTTTGATGTGGATGTTTCTTTAAGTCTTAAAGGCACACACTGCACCATCAAAGCTACACCTGAACTTTAGGGTATTTACCTTGCTTAATGAGGAATGTTTTCCACGTTTTTTTTTCCCCGTGACATTTTTGTACCGCACAATGTTTCTGTGTCTTCTTTTTCTATTTAAAATTTAAAGAGCTACATTTGGGAGAGGAACAATGTAGGTAAAAGAGACCCCTGGAGTGTGTCTGATGTGATAGTTCTCTTCTGTGGCACCATTTTTCCTCCTGCTGTGGGAGAGCTAAATGATAGTGCCTTATACCTTACTGAATAAAGGCGAACACAGTTTCCAGCTGTGAACATGTGATCAGGTTTTGTGTTTGATTTTTGCACACAAGTGTACTCCTGCAAGCATACCCACACACTCCTATGCAAACACTCTGGACGGGAATGATTGTTGACTCAGTCATTAATCTCCCCTCAATTAATCACATTAAGTATTAAGGTGCCTTTCTGTGCAGAGAGGGACGAGAGCCTTT
>VYZQ01012439.1:148567-183343 GCA_013400655.1 Mystacornis crossleyi | reverse complement strand
TTACCATATGCCAAGATTCTTCTTCTTTAAAAAAAAAAAAAAGTTTATTTTGTGCGGGCTGTATCTTAAGGGCTGCTGCTCTTTCTGTTTTGTTGTCTCAAACAGTGGAATTTCCTGTCAGAAAAGGGAAACTGTTTTATTCACATACTTCAGGCTCAGTGTAGCTGTCACCCTTATGCATTGCTGAGTTCTGCAGCGTGTTTCACAAAATCAAAGTTATGTATTGCAGTTCTTCTGCTTCATGTGTGCAATACCTGTGTTTCCCTGGGCCTGCTGCCCTCTCCAGCAGAGAGGACTTCCCAAGATGGAATCAAACAGGAAAGCTGGGCTTCCTAAAAACAGGCCATGAAGAACGAGTAGCTCATGATACTGCCAGCCATTGGGAGTCCTCGCTTTTGGGACGGGAGACTGTGTTGGGACACCATGGCTTTAGGGGCAGGATTGGAATAAATTCAGGGCCCTCTTGGTGCTGGGACCTCCATTGCTGTTGGAATTTTGTACCTGTGTAATAGTCTGGAAATTGGGTCTTTGGGGTCTTTTTGCTCCAAAATAACAGACTTAGACCACTGTGGTCACTGATGTGGTACTGGGGAGGTGATGGCGCAGTCACAACGTCCATGGATTCCTGAGCACCTGAGTGTAGGTCAGCCTGGTCATGCTCCCTTTATGTCATTATTCCTGTGACTGACAGCATTCCACGCTGCAATCCTACAGGCCAACAGGAAGATCACGGGGTTTTGCAAAAACTGCCTCATGTGGAGCCATTGCATGGATGTGAGGGTAAAACTGGAGTGAGCTCCTGCAGAAGGCTCAGGCTGCTCCTGCAGGTGCCTCTCTGTCCTCAGCACTGTACACAGAGTGCACACGGAAGAATCCCATTGGGACTGGGTGCAGAGGATGGGAACAGGCCTTGTATTCCCGCTGCTTTGTGAGCTCTGCATTCTCCCGAAGCTCACTGCATTTTTGGAGGTGGTGGTAGGGCAGTGTTTGTGTCCGGCGCTTTTCTTCCGGTGCCGAGGAATGACTTTGTTTCGTGTGTGTTACACCTGCATAGAAGGTATTTCTAATGTAAGCACGGCCCTGGGGGCCTTCAAAGGGCGGGCACCACACTGAGCCTGGAGCCTTTGAATCCCCACAGGAAGGACCAGGCAGAGTGCATCACAAGTATTAAAATAGTCCGATAGAGGACTTCAAAGTTACTGCAGTGGCTTGTTCTGGAGTGTGAAGTGCTGAGTTCTCTTTTAAAAGCCTTTAATCAGTGCAGTGTTCATCACACAGATGTTAGCAGCAGTGCGAGAGCTCCTAATTGTAATTTAAGTTGTCCCTGCCTAAGGGCTTGCAATTAAATTATTAGACTGTTGCAGTGAGTCCATGGATCCTGGTTGCACCTTGAGAGGGGGTATTTTCTGGTATGATGGGAAACAGTGGTTTCTCCTGGGAAGCAAATGTACCATTATGAACTTATTAGGTCCTTGATTAGATCCACTACTGATTAGCAAACAGACTTTGCAAGAGAAAATATTACAGTAGCTTCTGTTGGCTTCTCAAAACCATTGTGCAATGAAGATGAAAACAACTCAGACCTAAGACTAGCCACTAACTTTGGTGTTCAGTTAAAAACTGACTCTTTGCAAGCCAGCCACATCATTAACCCTTAACTTACAACAGGGAAAAATACATACAGCTGTGCAGAAATCCACAAATGTATGTATTAAATACTCATGGCATGCAAACATGTTAAACACTCATGCAAACAATCTGTATGTGTGTACACACACAAACGCCACATACTTGTATGCATGTTGATTCTTAAAACACACACAGATATTTGTTCTTAAAGACCTGTATTTTCATTTCGCTGAACATCTTATTGTATTTGTTTTCCTGAGAATTTCATTTCTGGTTATGGTTGTGGAGAGTCTTGAGGCTCTTTATCTCTCTCTTGTCACTAGGCTCAGAAATACCTAATGATGAAATACAGAACCATATTTTATCTAAATGCAGACAATTATTGAATCGGGTGTTACATTATTACTTTGCATTGGTGTGTCATCTTTTAAAGTAAGGGCCTGCCTCTGTGATTATTTTAAATTCACCTCTGGGTTTTAAAAACTTTTGAAAACAAAGCCAGCCATGGCTGGTTTTATTGGAGTGTAAAATGAGGATGATTAGGTTTGTGATAAAGCTTCTGATACGTAAACTCTTTTTATTTATCTGAATATTATGATTTGAATCCAGTTTATTTCCTGTTCATCTTGATTCTACTAATAAGTCCCAGAATCCTCAGTACTTGGCCTTTGCTCACAGTGGAAGGTACCAAGAATGCGAGGAGAGTTCGTTCCTTGTAAATCGCCCGGTGCTTCCGTGGCACTCAGCTCTGACTCTGCTCCAAATTCATCCCTTCAGTTCAATTTCCTTGAAATCAGTGGAGTTAAACCAAGGTTAGCTGCTGCCCTCAGACATTTGAGAGAAGAGGAACTTCCTCAGGAAATGCATCCTCACAAGCTGTGTGTATGTGTAGCACTCAAGACCCGACGCTTTGCCAAAATCGGGGTCCAATTGGTCGCCTGCCAGGAGCACAAGAACTATTCTTTAAGGAATTTAGAAGGAGCAGATTGCAGTAACTCGCTTCTGTGGCACAGGAAAAAGTCCTGCAAAGATTTCCACAATTATTACTAATTTCCCAAGCGTTGACAGTGTGCTCAGTATGTTCGGAACATGTGTTGCTGCAGACTGAGCCAAGCACGAGGTCTCTAAGATCAGACAGTAACGTTCCTTCTGATCCTGCGGGGTGCTTTGTCCACAGTTTAGTGCGGAGTCTCCTGGCCCTGGAGAGCAGTTTGTGCAGGATAATTTGAGCTGGCTCTGCTGAAATTCAGGCCCTCTCTCTTCTGTCATGGAAAAGATGCTTCTTAATGAACGTGGGCTTGTTAATATCTGTAACTGTTCAAACTTTGTACAAGGGGCTTATCCAACTAACCAGCATAGGGTGGGATCCAGCTGCTTCCCTTTAAGTACCTGGACAGCACTTTTCTCATGTAAATGGCTAAATACACACAAATTATCCTTGTTGTCTAAGACATGTTTTTTGTTCTTTATTTTGAAGGGAGACAGAGAAAGTTGGGCTTCATTCCTTGTTCTTATTTCCTCCACATCACCAAAAGTAGAGGGGACCTGGATAATGCCTTTGTTTTGGACCAACAATTTAAAGACGTGTTCAAATATCTAGATCTGCTTTAGCTTAGACATTCCTTCTTTAAAGATCTCCAGTTTGCTCCCAGGAAAATTAAATATATTATCTGTCAATGTCCTTTACAAACACATAATTTAAGTCCTTTAGAAAACGGTTCCCAATTGTTATGTTACCAGTTTTCACACTGTTACCCAAATCAAATTGGATTATTCCAATATTCGAACCATAGATATTTTAACTCGGAAACCAAATGAATTTGGTTAAGGTAAAAACAGTCTTGTGATCATGGCACTAAAATTAATACTTAAAGGACAGTTGAATAGATTCTTATTACTCAGTACAGTAAAGGATTTATTACAGCAGACACAACTACCTCCTGCGATGGTTAAAAGTGAGGAATGTTTTTTGTCAAAACTGCCTGTTTGCCATCACACTTATAACTTCCCTAAACATTCATCCCATGAGCTGCAGTCTTCTAAGCTCTTAGAGAACAACCAAACCCCACAAAACCAGGACGGCTGGAACTCAATACTGCCTGCCAATTACTGCTGAAGGGAACAGTAATTCACTTTAAAGAAGCTTATAATGCAGTTTTACTGTTGAGAATTTAATCTCAGGAAATTGAGTAATGATTCCCTTAATGTTTCTACTGGACAAAACATCCAAGTATCCTAGATTTTGAATTTGACAGCACTCGCAGTCGCTCTGGGAAGTCAGTGGTTCCTGTTAGCACAGAAGACACACCTGAAACAGGTGTAGCAGAGGGGCAAGCCCTGAATCGCTGGGTAGTTCTTCATCTTCTGTATCTCTGAGTCATCTGCAGCAGCCAAGAGGACTGAGACACCTCTGGAATGCTCTGGGAATTGCTGTCCGTAGGTTGTACCAGTAAGGCCTTGTGAAACCAGTGCCCTGAGCTTCCCAAAATGAAAATGCTTTGAGGGTGGTGGGAGGCGTGTGTGAATATTACCTGTACCAGCAGAGGGATTTTTTTTTTAATAAAGATCATGTTTAATGTTAGAAGAGATGCAGAATTTAGAATAATTTAGTATTTCAGATGTCTTTTCCCTATTTCTTCCATGATGTAAATTTTCAGAAAATACCTAATGCATTAAAATTGTTTGTTAGGGAATTTATATTGATTGGGAAGGAAAATCACTCTTTGGCTGTGACTTTGGCTTCTTCTTTGAAGAAAAAATTTCTGTATACTTTGCCACACATATTGCAAGAAAATTGTGCTGTTCTTTCTCTTGATAGAATACTTCTGTAAGGATAGTCTGGAACAGCCTGTTTAAATAGTTGCTTTGCTGACCAAAGTAAAGGAGGATTAATTAGAACAAATGTTTTGGGGTTTGTGGTTGTCTTTTTTTACCTTTCATTTTAATACCTAAAACCCTTCACTTCTTTTAATTTTTGGCACAGTCATTTTTTCAGTAAAAGTCTTAAGTTTGGCCCATTATAGAGTTGTATTCTTTTATAACTATGCAAATAATTTTTTCCAGATGTATCCTCCCTTCTCCACCATCTCCAGGATAATTAATGAGTAGATTTTCTTACTTGAACCATGTTTTTCCTGATTGAAATAGAGCAATTTTATCAATGCTTATCTATCTTTTTCCTTTTTAATCCTGACATAGCTTAAGGTATTAATAAGCTCTTATCTAAAGTCTGGAGAAATCATATTTTAAAATTAATTTTATAATATCTTACGGAGCAGGAGAGGGAGGAAGGCAGGTCAGAGAGTTGAACTGGCTTGTTTGGGGAATCCTGTATCAGATAAAGACAATGAGAACGCTGCTGTAGCTTTGTGAGATGAAGCCAATGCTCAGTGGTAGGAAAAGAAAATCTCTTGTTGAGTGTCCTTGTAAAAGTCAGAATTAAATTGCCGTGTCAAGCTTACTGTGGGCACCAGCACCCTGCCTGGTGCTTGTAAAAAGCTGCTGGTGTTCTGTCCATCCCAAGGTGTGTCAAATGCTGACATCTCTATGGATTTTTGTTTGAATTTTCATTTAAAATGATGGCTTTTCCAAATACTGCACCAGTTGCCTGATCTGTAATAATAAAATCTTCAAAATATTTTCCCATGTATCTTCTTCAAAAAAAAAACCAAAAAAACACCCAAACCAATGAATATCTTAACCCATTTAAGATTTTCAGCAACTTTCAGCAAGTGTTTGAGGTGCCTTGCATTCTTGCATAGACCTTCTGCTGAACTCTGAATTCCCAGTAATACTGAGAAGAGGTGATAAATTCATTTATTCTGATAACTTCAAATCCTTGAATTCGCCACTGCCTTAATCCATGGAGGCTGGTGTTTAATGAAGCCTCTTGGGCAGAAGTGCAGCTGAGGTGTCCCTTCCGCCCTTCACCCGGACACGTGGAAGGTTTCCTCTCTCCTTCCTCAGGCGTGAGTTACCATTCTCTCCAGGCAGGGTGGAAAAGCCTGTGCCCAGCTCAGCACTGGTTTCCAGTCATTTCTTGGGGCTCAGTGCCACAGTCCAGCCACAGGAGCGGCTGTATTGGAAATTTTACACTTCTGTTGCAGTGATCTGAAGCAGGTTCTTGAATATCTCCTTCTTCTCAGCACTTTGAGACTTCTCCCTATTCCCACCAGACATCTGTGACAGGCTAGGAGCCTACATGTGGGAAAAACGAGCGAGGGAACGGGCATGGAGACAAGGAGAGCCATGAAAGGGAGGGAGCAGGACGCTCAGCCAGCAGCCCACTGATTTGGCTCTTTTCTCCCTGTGTCCTCTGGGATAATTGGTAGCCTCGAACTGTTCTGGACTTGGTGGAAGGGCTGAAATCTTGGAACTGGCCGTGCCTTAGGCGCTGAAGATTGTACCGGCTGATCGGCCAAATCCCGGTGCTGTCCAAGAGCAGCTCGTGGACATCCAAATCCACGGCAATTATCCTTTGCTCAAATAATAGACTCATAGGATCATTTGGGTTGGAAAGGGCCTTGGAGACCGAGTCCAACCATTGGCAGTGCCAAGTGCAGTGCTTCCAGGTCCCTCAAACAGGCAGTAATTTCCCCAGCTCCTTTGTGTTTACCAGGAATCTGGGTGTGTTTCTTCTCCGTGGGGAGTGGTGATAGGACCAAAGCCTCGCTACGGGCAACCTCAGCATTTGGGGGTTTTGGCTTGATTGGGTTTTCGGGGCCTGTGGTGGTTTGGTGTCCTGGACACGCTGCCCAGGGCAGCGGTGGCATCCCATTCTCTGAGGGATTTAAAAGATACGGAGATGCAGAGCTCAGGGGTGTGGGTTAGGGATGGCCTTGGCAGTGTGGGGTAACAGTTGGGCTTTATCTGAAAGGTCTTTCCCAAACTTCTGTGATTCTGTTATTCATTAGAAGCCTGTTTCCTGGTGAGATGTTGGAGATGCAGAGCACGATTTAACGTGGTGGTCTGTGGAGAGAAGCGTCTCCTGAGGGAATGCTGAATGTACAGAAAGGGATCCGTGCTTTTCCTGAGGCCATGTGGAAACTTGTCAGTTTTTTAGGGTGGAAGCACGAGACATCAACCACAAGAGCGATATTCCCCTTGTTATTGGTGGAGGAAAGTAACTTTGGGGGGCTTTTTTTTGGAATGTCACCTTCTCATGAAGCACCCCGTCTTGCAGCTACAGAACAAAGATCACTGTTCAGATTTTTGCTCATAATTTCACCATTTCTTGAAAATTTCAGCGTTTTAGGCTGCTCTGATCGCCCTTGTCAGTATGAATGTTGTGCACATACACACTTTGAAGGCTTTTTACTCCTGGTACCAGCTACTCTTTAGATTCAGACTGACACAAAGAGAGTCCATGGCAGAGGTGCACATCCTTCAGCCCTTTCCACAGGACACAACATGAGCTGCTCAGAATTCCCAGTGGGATCGAAACCAAAACGGAACCATAGTCCTTGACATCAGAATAGGAACAAGTTTTGTACCCAGCTTCCATCTCGATTATGCATTTGGTCGTTTTATTCTTGGCATCTTGTTTTAATTTCTTTCGGTTTTTTCATATCTTGGTATTTTCTACAGGTTCCACGGACCTTTAAACATACAGGTCTCATTTTTCTGGAATCTGGTGGGTTTTGTTTTTAATACGTGATAGTTTTCTTCCAAATATTAATTCTTTTTTATAAACTCTATTTTTTGTTAAAGTAATGATGTTGCACATCAGTGAATTAATTTTTCTTCCTAACAGTTTTGTTAAAAAGAATATGAATTCAAACAACTGTCTTGGCACTCTTGTGGTATTTTCCTAACATTTTCCATGATTATAAAATGCTAAATTTTGTCTGCTGAACTTTAGAAAGCACTTCAAAACACTGAGAGATGGTTTTTTCCATTTATTAATTTTTTAAAATCAGTGACTCTATATAATGTGAATGTGGCACTAGCCTGAATAATGACTTATTCTCCAGTTCCATCTGCATATCTGATTTAATTATGCTCCGAAGGAGGAAATGCAAAGGAGATATTATCTTAACAAGTTAAGTTTTCACTTGCACAAGGAACATTTTCCCCTCACTGCCCTTTAAGTAGCTGGTGTGTGTCCCCTGATGCACAGCAGGGAATGGCATTTGCCCTCCTGTGGCAAAAGGAATCCTATGGATGGAAAACTGGTCCGTGTGTGAATTAGCTTGGAGTTGTATTGTGTTTCTTATACTAATATAATATTGTTCTAGTGCTTGCCCCTGATTAAAGACATACATAAATAAATAATTTATAATTTAATTAATAAGGTATAATATGCAAAGCACAGTAATTTCAAACAGCTTGTAATGTCTCTAATGTACTTTCAATTTTTTATTTTACATAAGGGCTATATTCATTACGTGGTTATGATAAACATACTAATGAATTTTATTACAGGAACAAATTTAAACATGTAAATGAGATCAAATAGTATTAAAATGCAAACGATGGGGAAACTTATTACAAACTAACCTTGCCAATATACATGGAGAGATGTTACAAAAGGACTCGGGAAGTTGCACGCTTGGTACAAAGTCAGTGCAGTCCTTTCACAAAGTCACTGAACACAAGAATTTGTGAACTCTCCGGTTTTAGTGTTGCATAAACTCTCTTGAACAAAAAAAGTTAACTCGAATCCTGGGCTTGCACGTAACTTTGGGTGACAATTAAAATCCCTTTTCTTGTTCCAGTGAACAGTAATCTGTGCATAATTACATTCAAATGAGATATTAGCATTTTTTGTGCTTACTCTTTGTTAATTGCAGAGTTCACTCACCATGGTGATGCTTTTGATAGAATCAAGCAACCTTATTGACCTGATGCTGCAAGGCATGTTTGGAAATTCTGCTGTATTCNNTTTTTTTGTTTTTTCTTTTTTTTTTTTTTTTTTCCTTTTTTTTTTTTTTTTTTTTTGGCATTTTGAGGAGTCCTGCTGCTTTTATTACATTCCTGACACTTTTGTTAATAAATCATTGCAAAGTTAATGAAAATTGCATTCAGGCATATCCAAAATAATTGTGTCCTTTGTCATGCTAATAAATGGAAAGATGTTGATCCAATGGGTGAGTGCGTGCCCATTATGGGGAAGTTTGTGATACGTGCGCCTGTTGCGCTTGGACTTTCTGCCTTGGCAAATCACTCCGTGTCAAAACAGGGATGGGGGAAACAAAAGTCAATATGTTTTATTTCAAAAGTTACACAACCTGCCTCTTAATTAGGCTGGAAAGCAGGGAAGGATTGAAATGTGTATATGAAGATGTACAGTTACGGGATTATCTGCAGGAATCGGCAACTGCCTTACACCAGAATATCCTCTGGGATGAAAACAATTAAATATCTCTTTCGTCTTGCCTTCTGAACTTTCATGCTTATTAAACCCTGACGATAAAAGATAGAAAAACCCCCCTACCCTTAAGCTTCACTTTACTACTGAGCTGGGGTGGAGAGAAACAATCCAACAGCTGTGCAGCTTTTTAGAAGGGAGGGAGGTGACAATTTTGGATTTATTCTCCTTTCCAGATAGAAAAGTAAAATGCAGGTGAGATTAAGTTCTGCCTTTTTTTCACTGTGTTTTTCAGTAGTGACTTCAGTAGCTTGAAGCCACACTGGTAAAAATTGGATTAGATTTTGGGTGCAGGGTATCTTTCACATCTTGTAGTATAACTAAAAAAATAAGACCTTAAATGTTACAGAAATGTTTACCTGGAAAAATCATATTTCATCCTGCAATGTTAGAGTTAAAAAATATTAATAGTATAAAAATACATGTAGTTTCAGTCAAGAGTACTTAATTTATACACTGGCCCATCCTGCAGGTTTGAGGTGGGAATTAATTCTGCTGCTCAATCAAAGAGTGTAGTTTTCAGAACTGTCACATTTGACTGTAAGATGCAGGGTGCTGGTTGAATTAGGGAGTGTTTAAAAGATGTGGCTTTGTTGTGTTGTCTGAATGTGTATTTTTTTCCTCTCCTCATTTCAAGAGTGGTATATTGCCCCGAGATGGGCAGATTTTTTTTTTTCCTATTAATAGTGATTTAAATCTCACTGAATCATAATAAGGACATTTAGGTTCTTTAAAGTGTCTGCAAAAATGCAGGGCTTAAAATCTTCAACTCTTCACTTTAATTTGCTCTTAAAGCACGACAAAGTCATTTGCACACGAGGAGCCCCCTGACTTCAGTGAGGTGTGCACAGGTAATGAGGGTGGGACACAGCTGGGAAAAGGGGGGGTGTTTGGGAGACTTAAAAGATGCCTTTCAAACGAGCTTTGGAAAAGGGTCTGGAGAGAAGGGAAAAGAGGGATGTGCAGCAGTATTGGCAGCATCCTTGGAGAATTAGTTAAAATCTATGACTTGTAAAAGTTGAAAAGAAACTTTCCCTGAGAGCCGTAATCGCCCACTGTGTGATTTCTCCTCTGAAGCGTTTGAGAAGCGTTTGGCCACTGATGACGTGCGGAGGTGGAATTAAGGGAATCAGTGCAAGGCTGATCCGGGTTTAGAAGTGTGCTACACAGCCTGTGTTTGTAGCAATGTTTTCCTCCCTTTGCAGCACATTTATAAATCTTGGAAACGTGAAATTATAGGCAATCAAAACAGTAAGGTGAAGCAGCGCAGTCTCAAGGCAGCATGAAGGGAAGTCTCATTGCTCCTTTTTATTTTGGAGCATTTTCTCTGCGTGACAGAAACGGATGGGCTCTCTCCCTTCTAAATAGCCTCTGCAAAGATGTATATTTTCTAGAAATAGATAGCAAGTACCATGTGCTGTCAGGGTATTGACCAGGTCAGAGCATCTGCCAAATTTAGATTGAGGGGTTTAGTGAAGGGCAATTTATGGAGTTCAGCTTTCCCACTTGGACTCCTTGCACTCACTGGAGCGAAGACTGGCTCGTTCAGAGGGTAGAAATCCATTCCCCTGCTCCAGTATTTGCATCCAGGCTCGTTCTGTGGTGTTCTCCCAGCCACTGAGGAGCTCCTGCTATATTGCTGCCGAGCTCCAGCCCTGTTCCGTGCCCGTTGGCGGGGGATGTTGAATTAGTATTGCAAGATGTGCCACTCTGACCTCCTCACAGCAATTCCGTGTGATCCTGACCTAACTACAGGCTCCCGGTGATAGCACGAGGTAAAACATTATGCCAGCCCTGCCTGTGTTAGTGTGATTCCTCGACAGAGTTTCACCATGGTGATACTTGCTGAAAACCAGCAAATCCCTGCCATTTATGCTTTTAAAGCAATGCTAACACTTCAGCAGATAGTGCTGTAATGTGTATCCTGAGAGTGTTCACTGACTCTGAATGGAGTGACAGTAAAATCCTCACTGAAGTATAAAAAGGTTACTGCAATCCTCTTATAGCCGCAGTCTGACGAGTTTTCCCGAGTTCCTGCTTGTTTCTTCTGGTGCTCTTTCAGGTTTAGGCAATTCTCACGATAAACTTGCTCGTGGCTGTTTTACTCCATGATCTTAAAGGTCTTTTCCAGCCTAAATGCTTGTAGGGTGACTGAATTGTTAGCTGTGCCATTTGTACTTCACTGCAGGGGTTCCTGGGAAGCATTTTTTTAGTTGCCAGTTCCTTTAGGTTGTTTGTTCCTAGGAGCTGCATCCCTGCCCGCCAAGGCGTTTTCCATGGATGTGGTGGCCTGCAAGAGCTGGAGAGGCTGGTCCATCAGCATATTTCATTACCTGGGGGGAGAATGTGTTTGCACGGGTCAGGTCATTCTGCATCCACTGCCGTATTTCACAATCCCATTTTAAAAGTTATTTTAAACAAGGAAATGTGGCTTTGTAAAACTTGGCTAAATCAGAGTCAAGCTGCCTCCAGCGAACTTCAAAGGTGGTTTTTTGCATGAGTGTGTTGCACATACCATCACACGTGTATAAAATCTACATCACGTGTTTATAAAGTTTACAGTTGGTTTTACAAAGCTCTAACATTATAGCTCCCAGTTTCGTCATGCAGAACTTGTTCCAACTTCTATCCCAGAGGCTGAATTCCTGTGTTAAACTGTAACAAGCATTGTAGAAACCTTTTATTTTGGGAAGAGAATAGAGAATTGAAGAGGGTGAAGAAAATTTTGCGTGATGCTTCTTAAGTATTGTAACATGAAAAACCAGTTGAATTTGGTATTTGAGACGTAATATGGCTCTTATTACTGTTGAATGTTGTTGCTGAATATTCCTGGTTTTAAGTTTGTGGAGGGGAAAGAAATTACAAAGTTCAGGTAATAAAATTAGTATCTCTTTGCTTTCTGAGGGAAGTTTACAAGAGGTTTATCTTCAGTCAGGCAAGCTCTGCTTGCTTTTCTTGGCAGAGAATCTGGTGTTAAAGATGGAAAAAGGAACAAGATGAACCCAGGAAAAATCCCTCCTCAGAACGGCTGCTAATGAGCCTTTTGGGACCGATAGTGACTTCCTGTGACCAGGTAGTGAAATCCCAGTTTCTCTCATGCAGATTCCAACACGGGCAGGGATCGGTTTGCTTCGGATTTAAAAACGCTTGGGTTGGCACAGCCCGGCCCAACCGGGTGAGCGTCTGGCTGGGCTCGGGGTGCAGAGGGAGGCCCTGGGCAGTGCTGGGGAAGGGGCAGGCAGGAAGAGCCCCCTTTCCCAGACATTTCAGGGCACCCTGTGGGAAAGGCTCTGTCCTCGGCACTTCAGGTCGCCGAGTTTCGTGGAGAAGCACAAAACTTGTCAGATGGCATCAGCACATCCTGCTGGGAACTTCCACAGCAGGGGTGGCCTGGGTCAGGAGAAAGGAGACCTGCAGAACAAGGAACTTTGGAGCAAGAGATGGCAGAGTTATTTTCTTTCTCAGGCAACAGAAGCAAACAAGGAGCCGGCATATGCTGCGAGTCTGAGCCCCCAGAATGTTTGCACGGTTTGGGAAAACATCACCAATAAAACCTTAGTGGTTGCCACCTTGTATGGGTGAGTCATGTGCTCACAGTTCTGACTGCGAACAAAGTCAAAAATACAAATTTCCTGGCAGTCATAGAAAGCAGGAGACAACTCATCATAACTTATGGGAACTGCAGCATACAGAGCACGTTTCCTTTGTTATTCATGCCCTAATTTCCCATACACACAATTCCCACAAACAAACTGTTTTTAAGAGGTTTCCCCACTATTTATTGTAAGTACAGGGTCTCCCTTTGCCCCTCATTTAAGAATGTCTTACAATTCCCTGCAAATCTTTTTACTAAAAAAAAAAAAAAGGCAAAAGCCGTGTAGCTTTTGGAGGAAGTCCAAGACTATCATAAAATAATCAAAATAAATATCAGTGATTTTAAAATTAAGCTGAGAGCATTGATAACTAACCCCAGCAGATCCTGGGCACTCTATATTTAGAAGAGTGAAGCAGCTGAGCTGCAATAGCCCCTCACAGATGAGTATTTCTTTTCCCTGTGCTGGTGCACTCTGTGCAGGCAGTGTCTGTTTAAAACCTTGTGCTGGAACACCTCCATAACCCAAATTCCTGTTGAGTTTAGTGGTTGTTTTGTGAATGGATATACTCTAAAGAATTAAAGTTTCAGACTTTTTAGAGGAGTGGTTTTGATTTGTATGAGGAATTACCAAATCTGAGAGGAAAGGAACTTGATTTTGTCCGATAAATCATATTCTTATCCTACATAAAATTAAGTAGAATTTTTTTTTTGGAGTCACGTGGATATGGGAGGGAGGATGTGTCTTATTATTTATGAGCAGATAATGACAAGACAGGGGGCAATGGTTCTAAAGTCACAGAGGGCAGGGTTAGATGGGATATTGGGAATAAATTCTTCCCTGTGAGGGTGTTTGGGCCCTGGCATAGGGTGCCCAGAGAAGCTGTGGCTGCCCCATCCCTGGAAGTGTTCCAGACCAGGTTGGACAGGGCTTGGAGCATCCTGGGATAGTGGAAGGTGTCCCTGCCCATGGCAGGGGGCTGGATTAGATGATCTTTAAGGTCCCTTCCAACCCAGACCATTCCATTTTCCTTCAGTCCCTTCCCCACACCCGCAGCCTACTCTGAGCATGGGCAGGACTTCTGGAGTTTGTCCTTTTAGCCCAGAAGAACAGAGCCACTGCAGCCCTGAGCACAGCCCTGCTGAGTCCCCAGTGGTAGCTGAGATTGCTCCGTGGCTCTCAGGATATAGCAAAGGTGATGGATTGCTGGGCCTGGCTGCTCCCAGCTGGGAAGCGGAGCGGCAGTGGAGCGATGCCTCAGGGCAATGCCAATTTTTTGTTTTATAATTAGCCATGGCACCAGTTTTCCCCACCGGAGGGCATGGTACAGGCCTCCCGATCAGCTGCAAACTAGCAGCACCACTAAACTGTAATTTCTGTGTAATTTCATGCTGTTACATGATAACTTTAAACCCTGCTTGCCGTTGAAAGTTCTGTAATTGCACAGTTGTTTCAGTGAGGTTCTAAAACGTTACGGGTGCGCTGCCGTTTTATGGGTCACCCACAACAACCCTGATGCTCTTCTACACATCCTGGTACAGGCAAATTCCAGCAGTGGGGTGTTATTTTATTCTGATTGTCAGGAAGTTTGTGCCACGTGCTATAAAGCTTCAAAAGTGTGCTTTGGAATTTACATAGAAGAGAAAACACACAAAATGGTGTAGGTGTGGGCATCTTTCCTGGTTTCCTTTCTGATTTCTTCTCTGATCAGTGCATTAATATTTGTAATTAAGACATGAAAGATCATAAACTGTAGTCCGAAGGTTGCTTACATAAATTTAAACATTTCTTTACATTCTCTCGATATTACTGCAGTTCATGTTATATTATGCATTCTGATGTCTCTGTCATGTCATGTTTGCTCAATTCTTTTACTACTAATCAAAACTAGAAGTTTTTTGCTGTTTTGGGTTTTTTTCCCCCCAGTTCTCTCTCTACAGCCCAGCGAAAAGAAAATGAAGCTGTCTGCTCTCAGCTTATGCATCATCACCAACACTAAACATGCCAAGTTCAGAACCTGTATTTTGTTATCTGACTATTGTTGATAGCAGGAAAAAGACAGCTTGATTTTCATTAGCAGGGCTGACCTTACAGGGCTGGGAGCAAGGGAAAGAAATGTATTTTGACTTGAAGTAAACTGAGGAAACATGACATGGAAGTCAGAGAGGGATTATATATGCATCCCTAAGGTGTCATTTTTAACAAACCGTCGTCTTTCACTTGAGGAAATTCTGGATAAACCACTGGAGAGATTACTGTAGCTGTCCAGCTGGCAAGGGCCAATACTTCTGACTCTGAATTATGCATTATCCTTTGCTGCTGCTTTTTTTTTTTTTTCTTTTCTCCTTTTGATAACTGTGTCTCTTGCCCTTACTGGGGATAGAGATGAAAATATATAGTCTTTGAAATAGAAAATTCAGATTTCTCAGGTCTGTTGCTCATGTAGCTCATTCTAAAAGTGCATTTTATAAGCTTGTGTAAGCTTGCCTTTTAAAAATGGTTTAATTTTCTTCATCTGGCATAGATTGAAATGAGAAATCCCTCTTTATGCTCATTCCAAGGCCAAGCATTAGGTTGGGAGAAGTGTTTCCTCCAGTCCCAGTTACACTGAATTCCTCCTTTTTTCTTCTTCTATCACTTACATTGTTTGTTTTTCCCCACTGCCTGTGTGTTAAAGGTTGGGGAGATATTCTGGAAAGCCTGGATTCAGACAGAGTTTCCATTCAGAGCTGTGGCTCGGGGAATGTATCTCAAGTTAGGTTTCTTTCCCACCCTTCTGCTTTGTGAAGCCCACTGCGAGGCAAGCCTGGAGCTGCTCCATCCTGCTGCTTTTGGACACTGCTGGAGTTCCTTCCCGAGGGTGTTTGGGGAAAGGAGGAACAGTTTTATAAGAACAAAATTTGGCCCTGAATCTTAAGCACTGTAACCCTGTTTGGGAAGTTACACCAACTGTTCTATAAATCAGCCAGCAATGTGCTGTCAGTGCTGAATTTTACTTTTAAAGCACAAGTCCAAAATAGAGGCAGAAATCAAAGAAGAATTCCAGAGAGCAAAACTTTTGCCAGAAGCTTCTGATGCAATTAAGAAGAGTGGTCTGTGTGTCGTGCCGCCAGAAGGTACAGCAGTTGTTCCTCCGGGGCTCTACCTCCGCCGCCTTGATTTTTCTGTCCGTCTGATTTGTCCTGAGCACAGAAACGCAGTTTCCTCTGCCTGCTGCTCGTGGAGGTGAATCAGCTGGAATTTGCTGCAGGAGAAAAAGCCAGGTGGGGCATTTCCTGCGACACGGCAGTAGGGAACGCAGAGACGTCCCAAGAGCACCGTCAGGTCACAAGGTCTCCATCGCACCATTCCCAAGGGAGCTGTGGCAGCAGGCGCTCGCTCGCCCGTTACTCCGCTGCCGCTGGCGCTGCGTTTCGGGAGCCAAGCGGGCTGTGGGAACGCTGTCACTCCCTGCCGTAGGTGGCCTCAGTCCTTGGCAGTCCTCACGCTCCCAGTTCGCAGCCTCCCCAATCCAGGGGTTTATATCAGGTGAAGCTGAACTCTCTGGAAGGCTGCTCAGCAAAGTTGCTATTAAAGTGACACTGCCAGCTGTAATCTTTTTGGGTTTCATTTGAATTTTAGTGCCAAAAAGTTGACAAAGTCCAGATTGCAGCTTTAAAACTGCCAGGCAAACTAATCCTGTATAATTTTGTGTAAGCAGGAGGGTACTTGGTAGTTTAGAGAAGATGCTTGACATCTCTTTGCTTTATTCCGTTTTATTAAAGACAACTCTTTAAATTTACTCGAAGGCAAACAGAGATCTTAATTGTCATGTAGAAGCATTTACATGATAAGATACCGTTAGTTATTGAAGTGATAAGATGAATTTCAGTGCAATTATGGTTGAGATAGAAGTAGAAAATGGAGATGTACTTTAACTTTCTCGTAATTTAAAAACATTGTACTTGAACATTTTGTAGAAATTTTGAAACCTCAGACTTCTAGACTGTAAGTCTTCATTTCCTAAACTATCCTCATACTACAGATTTACACCAGTAAATATTAACAAAAACATTGAAGAAGCCAAAGTGGTCTTTTTAGTGTTTCTCTGAGTGGTGTAGTATTGATGTTTGAATGGGGGAGGAAGAGATAGAAGTACTTAATGCTGTAAAAAATGGATCAATCCTTAATTCTCTAAGTGTAAGAGAGTGTCAGCCTTTTCAGAGCATTGGTGAGAATATTCTTTTTTACTTCTTTCTTCTTCCCAGCAATGTGGAACCTTGCTGAAATACTTCTTCTCTACCTTTCATGTAATGTGAAATATTTTACTTTTGTCTTTACTTTGTCTTGTTTATTTTGTTGAATGGTAACTTTTTGCTGGTATTAACCAAATGAAAATCATGGCACAAAGTATCTGCTGTCTTTGGAAATCAAATATGGTGATACAGGATGTAAAGTATGATGGCACATGGAGAAAACACACGATGAGACAGGGAATTGATATTTCCCATGCAGATCCAGACGTATATGCAAAGTTCCCTGTGGTCCTGGTGCTACTGCAGGTTTCCATGTGCCTACACAGTGAGCAATCCCTGTCTGTTGGAGTCTGCGTGGAAAATCAGCCGTGGAAAATCAGCCAAACCCCTGGGTGAAGCAAGAAAATGGCAGTTAAAAAAGGAGCAGAGAATTCTTCTCAAGAAAAAAGGGTTTATGCTCTCTCCAAGAGATGATCCCAGCTCAGTGGAGAAGCAGGACTGTTTAAGCATCAGCCACAGCACTGAATTAATTATTTTAGGACAGAGTACTTAAAGTCAGGTCCATTCTGCTGTCTGGGCTCCAGGGTGACACGAGTCTGAGGCTTCATCTGGAAATGTTTCCTGGTGGATGTCAGGGGTTGCAAATGCCTTTAAATGTTCATAACCTTGACAGGGAAATCTGTGAGTACACATATGGTTGATTAAGCTGCCACCTGCGTTCTGGCATTAGAATATATATGAATTTTTGATTTTCATGCTACTAATTTTGAGTAGTTAATATTGCTGTCCCACTGTGCAAAATTTTCTCCAAGATAAAAATACAGTTTTGTCGGGGTTTTGTTTGGTTTGGGTTTTTTTTCTAGAGGTCTTTAATCATCTCCTAAATCAATGCTGTTTACATGCTGTCAGCTTGTAAGAATATCAGTGAGTGCTTGTCCACCTTACCCTATATGACCTTGACAATTACATCAGCTCCGAAATGAAAACCAGCAAAATCATATAGTCCTGTATTTGTCAGAATAAGATTGTTTTGACTCTTAAGTCATCAATCTTGTTGGTTTTTTGCACTGTTTCCCACTAAACTCCAGCTCCAAAATAGCAAAGGGCCATTGTGAATCGGGATGTGGCATGTCTACTGTTGGTGCTGTAGGTTATGTGAAATACAGAAGTGCTGCTGCTGTGAGTCTTTTCATGACCATTAATTATTTATTATGTTGCAATAACAAAGTTGCTTTTTGAAAATCTTGAAAGAAATTTGGATTTTGGGAGAGGTAAGAAATTAGTGGGGAAGATTTCTGCGCAATATGGCTTTTTCACGCCGTCTCATTTTCAGCAGCTGACTTAAGTGTGCAAAGTCAGGCTCTGAGCTGCCTACAAAAGTCAAGAGAGTGCCCAACTGGGACCCTACTTATTTTTAGAGATGATTTAGAAGACCTGCTCCTGCTAAGGTAGATGATGTGAATATATCTCTCCTTGGTAAGTCATCAAATTAAGGGAAAATAAAGCCTCCTGAAATTTAACAAGGGCCACAGGTAATTAGCGTTAAATCTGCTTTTTGTGTCATTGGAAGGAGTGGAATCTAGCCCAAGATTTAAAGTGTGGTTCTTGTTTGACATAGGGACACCCTAAATAGCTGTAGCTCCCTTGAAATCAGTCTTATTCCACAGCATAGGAGTTGAAACAAACCAGTTACAGAAGGTAAATATCACACATAGGTGACAACACAAGGTAATCCTTCTTCTGAGAAGCAAGTCCTGTTTTTAATTTGTTTTCTCTGTAATGGTGCCACTTACAGCATATGATGAATGTACATCCGAATTAGTGCTGATAAATAATGCAAGTCACTTGAGTTAATTTTTCTCGCTGAGCATATCTTCAGCATGAGCAACTCCTAATCAAAGATGAGCATAACAGAGAAATCCAAGTTGTGAGTTCATTGCACGATGGAGTCTGAATAGTGATGCGATGACAGCTCCTGTGCCCAAATGAACCTCTGGCTTTTAAAGACACAGTTCACACTGGAGAACACTTAGGCCTCGGAAAGAGCATAGAGGGGGTGTTAGAGAGACTGAACCGAGATGATGGCCTGGCTGGTTTTCCTTTCCACCAGAAATAGATATACATTGTCCCTCCTCCCTAACATACACATGGTCCCGCTGCTCAGTATGAACCAAGCCCACTTGCTTCAGGTCACTTCAAGTGTCTGGCAGGGCAACCATCACATTCACGTTGTCCTTCCTTTTAAATATTCACTAACTTTATTTCTGCCCTAAGTACTTCTCTTGTTATTCGTAAACACAGTGGAAAGTGAATGGAAACTTCCAGAGGTCTGCTGGAAGCAGTGATTTAGAGTGAATTTTCACACTTGACTGGGACGCCAGAATTGTCCTCAGCACTGACTCTGAAGAGAGGGGGAAATGGACGTGAGATGAAACCGGGAGTCCACATTTTAATTCTCTGTAGGAGTAAAAATACTTCATTTTTATTTTTTCTTTAATGCCTATTAAACTTGTAACTGTGAATACTTGGGTTTAAAATCACCTGTAATGACTATTTTAGACAATGTCCTCAGGTGCCTTTATAAATCCATGATTGCTTGCTCTCTCCAGAGGCACTGGAACATCTTAAAATGGAAGCCAGGGTGTTTGGATAGTTGCTTGGCAAATGTTATTAAAAGCATCAAATCCCTGAACTGGAGGCTTCATTACTTGATGATATTTCTGTATGAAGTATGGGACTATGGTAAAATGTTCTTTTAAAACACGCAGTAGATGCTAAGAATTAATTGACATTAAACATATACGTGTCATCTCCAGCCTGGCTTATGCGCACCTGGTAGTGCTCTTGGGAGAAAGGCAGGGGCCCGAAGGAAAGGGGAGGCTGTGGAGGAGGCAAGGCCCGTTCCTCTAAACTGCCTTATCCCTGAAACTTGTGGGGAAACTCGTGTCCACCTCCATGTTAAGACATCCACGCTGTGCTTCCCAGCCTGTGAGCTACAGCTTCCTGAAAAGACATTCCTTATCTCCATGGCATGCTGCAAAAAGGAGCAGCATGGAGCCCTGAAGTAATAATTTGCTGAAAGAATTTCATCCATCCGGGAAGAGAGTTAAGCTACTGCCTCCTGGTTTTGTCTTCATCCCTGTAATTAATCAGATACCTTAAGAGTCTTGGAAGAAATTCAAGGGAACAAGAAGGGAAGCTGCAGCATCGCTGTATCCTCCTTGTGACTCCCAGGAGGATTTTCGCTGCACTTTTCCCTATCTTAAATGTTCTGTTGAATGTTCCCTCCCATTTCTCATAATTTCCTCAAAATCTTCCTATATAGGCACAGTTGGCTGTACCTGTGTACGTATTTATATGCACACACGTATGGATTCTGTCCCAAGAAATGCACATCCTTTGCCTTTTGTGTTATCTCGCATCATTTCTTGACAGGAGTTTTTCTCTTCTGAAGAGAGATTTGGCAACACTGGATTTGTGGGGAACATTGTCGGTTCAGACAAGAGTGGCCATGGCTGAATTTGTCCAAAATTAATCCAAATTTGGCTTCCTGTATTCATATGCATAGAGTTAGGTGTAACTTCAGTGGGGCTGGTGCCTGTTCAACACCTTGGAAATCAGGTCACTGTTTAAGGGTTTAAATATGAATAAGGTGCCTAAGGTGGGAGATTTTGGCATTAGCGAATTGCCTCGGGTCACAGAGCAAATCAGTGGCAGAGTCAGCATTAGGAGCCAGGACGTTTTGCAGCCAGGCAGGGTTCCCTGTGCTGTAGCCAAGCCATAAATATGCCTGTAAATGCCTCAATGTACATAATTAATTCAGGCCATAGCATCTTTGCCCTCTCCTATACTGTTACGGCTGAAGGCAACGTTTCATTTCCATTCAAGCCTCAGCAGCCCCGTGCTTGCTTCAGTCGGGTCCCAAATCTGCAGCTGGGAGTCAACCCCAGACCAACAGCTGCCGTTTCCTCCTTTTGGGAAGGATTCAGCCTAACAGGAAACCGAGGCATGTCTCTTCAAGGCTTGGCCCTGGAAAAAGAGGTCTCAGAGAACACCAGAGCGCTGGCTTACAGAGGAGGCTGTGTTTAACTGCTGGGGGTTATCCCAGTGACATGTTCATCCTTATTTGATAATAATGAAGCAGAAGTTTGGTGTATTTGCTCGCGTAAGATTGCCATCTGGGAAATAATATGTTTTGTGAGTGTTTATAACAATCATGGTTTAAGCCAAAATTGACTTATCATGATTGCTGCAAATAACGCTGCAATGTCCTGATTGAGCCTGATATTTCTTCTTTGTTGAGTGGAGAAAATGTATTTTGAGGGCTTTTTTATTTTTCGAAGTATTTTGTGCAGTATAAATCATGCATTTTCCAAAGCAATGATTATAGCTGAATATTCTCTGTACTGGAGCTCAAAAGCAGAAAAAGGTTGTTTATATAATTTTTAAGTGTTATATGAATTTAGGCTTTTGCTTTTTAGCTTGACTGCAGATTATTCCTTTTGAATTTTGGACTAGCATGGGTTTGAATTTCATGGGTTTGGATTTTTTTCCAAACATTGTAGTTTCAGTGAAGGAGAAAGTTCAGTACTTTTCTGTCTTGGGAAAGAGCAGTTCCGCAAAGCGTGCCAGATCTGGATCATTCCAAGACTGCCCAGGAATGTCATCTTCATTTCTTAGATGTGAAATAATCTGCAGGGAGAAAAGTTTGAGAATTTCTGTAACTTTCCTGAGTTTCTGTTTATTTCCTTTTCTTTAGCATAGTACTAATTGAAGATATCAGCTTGACTTGCCAAAAGGACGGGAGTCCTGTCTTTTGCTCGCTCAAGAAACTTTCTATTTACCGATAGTACCAACTTTCTCACACTGTCTCAATGGTTGGATTCAGTGCAGAAAACGGTGGTAAAAGATTGGCTCTTCCCGTTCATTCTCTCTTCCCAGACTGTTTTCCAGCTACTGCCAACTATAGTGTTGTAAGATTTTGTACAGTTTTTATTTTTGCAATGTGGACATCTGTCCAGTGGGAACAGAAGTGAGAATTTCAGAGTTTAATGGAAACCTGATAACTCAGTTATGAAAATGCTAATTAAGGCATATTTAAATGAGGCCTTTACAAATGATAGTTTTTATGACTAAAATCCCTTCCCACTTATCATCTGCTCAAATGACTGATGGAAAAAATTAACTGTTAAATTTGAAAACAAAGCAACTGTAGGACTCAGGGATTGTACACTGTCACTGTGGTTTCTTTACATTTGCATGGGGTGTATTTTATGCTTTCAAAAAAAGGATATTAAGTGAAATGATGTGTTTCAAGGTTCTCTCCTATTTCTGAGTTTGCTAGTACATGCTTTCTTGCACTCAGAACTTCCAATACTCAAACTTTTCACCGGTTTCTTAATACGGAGTATTTATGGTACTGGGAATTGTATCCTTACATGGTGAGGATCCATGGATCCAGAAGTGTGGGAGAAAGACATTGCAAGAGGGGAAAAAAAGTTCTGTCTTAAGCAGAAGCTGTTGGATCTTTGTAGATGGATAAACACAAGAACTTTTCTACATCTTTTGCACGGCACGGCCAACACCCCCCGGTGCAGTGTGAGTTTGCTGAATTAGGCACCGTTTCACACCCCCCTTTCTGCCTGTCAGAGAGGTGCCAGCTTCCAGGAGAGACTGGTGCTGCAAAGGCTCTCCGGAGCTCTGAGTCCTCAAACTGCTTCTCAAAGGAAGATTCGAAGTGCACTCCCCATTCTGGGGCATTCACTGAGTCTTCCTGCACAGAGGACACCCTGAGAATACTGAGCCCGGCCGCCGTATTTTAGTGGGAACGGGTGCCCTGTAGGTGCCAGTTTTACCAGGATAAACCTCTGGCTTTTGTCTGGGTCTCCTCATTGACCAAGTGTTTATAGGGAAAACATCTTTTTTAACAAATTGTGTTTTTATACATCTTAAATGCACATTTTCCTACATTCGAGTAGTTCTCCAAACCAAGCAGGACACAATCAAGTGCAAAATATGGAGTGCAAGGTTTAGAGCAGCTCTCTTTATTTGTGTTTCATATAAAAAATATCTGTCCTGGATATGCCCTCTAAAACAGGGATGAGTCCCAGGGTATGGAAATCATTTTGTTTCTCATCAAACTTGTTCCACTTGCAGTGTTTTTGTTTTCTTGAAAACTCATGCTGTGCACAAGGAACCTCAACGTGTTGCAGCATTATCTGCATGTGATGACATTTTGATACAGATCCAATGGCATTCTGATACAGAATCATTATATTGAGTTTTAGTGCTTTATCTAACGTGGTTGGTTCATATAAAACAAATCTGTAACCACAGCCAAAGGAGTGGAAGCTGAAAGTACCTAAATTCATGCTGGAAATAAGTTTTAAAGAAAATTCCTGAAAACATTTTGCAGTGAATGAGTTCTTTTAATTCACTGCAATTAAAAATATATAGATTTTTAAATGACTGCTCAGCCTCAAATAAAGGTTAAAGGTGCAAAAGAGTGAGGTTTTGTGATACACAAATATCTGAGACAGAAGCTGATGCTGCTCTTAAAACTTTCTGAATGTTCAGCAATGTGCAGTTTATGTACACGCACGGCTTTTGGTAGAGACACGTGCACCCGGAACCAAACCCAGGTTTTTAGGTTTTACAGACCATTTTCAGCGCTTTTCAGAGAGTTTCCCTTTCTCTAGAAGCAGAAGTGTGCATTGTGTGAATGCACAGGATAGACACCCCTCCTGTTTGTTTGTCTGACACTTCAGCGCAACGGCACCGCTAAACCCTCAGCGTTGGTGGTAATTAATGGGATTAGACATTTCAGACATTGTTGTCACTGGCTTGGAAAACCAACACTTTATATTTTAATCTCTTTTTAATGTCAGGAGTGGGATTTCTGTGTTGCCCTAACCCAAAATGTCTGACTAGATTAAATAAGTAAAGCATTAGCAAACAGCAATTAGTCCGTGTATTACTGTGGGTAACTGCGTGTGCGTGTGTTCACCCAGCAACAGGCCAGGGAAAGGAAGTGTGCACAAGTCCTTAGGCTGTTATACAGAGCTCTTCATGATTTCAGACTAGAGCTGTGCGGGGTATTCTTTTTGTTAATGTCTTTACAGCAGTGAATTTGTTCTATTTTAACCCAAAGGGCACCAGTTTTTCAGTTTATCTCAGTATTTCTCTGTCTGGAGTGGGAGCAGAGCCTGGCATGAATCTCTGTGAAATCCCTGTGACTGTTCTGTCTTGCACCAGGACCAAAAGACTAACGCTCAGAAAGTTGAAAGTGTAACCAGAGAGATCTGGAGAGAAGTGCTCAGAGGGGTGAAAAATTGTGTTGGTGATCAAGAGGATTTTGATTAAAAAGCACTTTATGTAACATCTTCCATACACTGATAAATGTTCATCTGTAAAAGCTCTCTGGGAATGAATTCTCTCTAATAGTGTTTGTTTATTTTTACCTTCTTTTAAGAGCAAACCTCAATTATGTTTCTGCCAAAGGAAAGGAGAGCATTTAGTCCACTTGTTGGGGGCTTTGGGATTTGATGAAGGGCTTTAAAGGGAACTTGAAGGCTAAGTTGTTCTTGACATTTTGGTTTTCTCTGAATTTAATACATTTGTATTTTTGGAAAGGCTTGATGATGGGAACCACTTTTTTCCAGGTTCCAGTATCTGACAGGATACTTCTTTCAGTTCACCCTGACATTCCTGTTGAGTTTAGGATAGAAGGCTCCATTTTTCCAGCTTGATCCTGAGCTCATCTTACTCTCCAAACTCACTCACACTTTAAAAGGGAGAAGGCCAATTGTCAGATTGACTCTCATGGTGTGATCGTCTGACAGGTTCTGTTCACTGGCCGGGGAACTGGTCTCTGGCCAGATTCTGGGTAAGGCTAAGTCTGTTGGATTTGTGTTTGAAACACCTGTCTGTGTGATGGGATGCTGACCCTGAGACAAGAGCTCTTTGCTGGCTTGCACTGCTGCTCTTGGGGTTTATTGAATGCTAAAGTGGCCGCGCTTAGACAACACTGATAAGAAGTGTGCTGGCATCTCAGGGTTTCACATATCTCTACGGTTCAAAGTAGAACTGGTCTATCCAAAGCAGACATCAGTGAGCTTTCTGGGATAAAAACATGTTGTTCAAGAAAAGGCTCGGTTTAAGGAAGATTAAGTTGTCTAGAAATCATAAGAGATGAGAATGAGTCAAACGTTTGCTTGCTTGGTAGTTTTTTATGATGTTGGCTTTTTTTGTTGCTTTTTATTTTTTTTTCCCCCGAGAGAATCTGTCATTATTTCTTTTTTTTTCTTCTTGTTTGCTGTGGGTTTTTGTTCTTAATGATAGAGCCAGGTGCCAACAGCAAACGATTTGCAAAGCTTGTTACGGAGCTCGATGAGCGTCGCAGCTGTTGCTGCAGTTCTGGATCCCTCCAGCTTATGCTAAACTTGCTGCTTTGAAATCCACACAGCCTGCAGATCATATCCCTGTATCCCTGATGAAGCTGTCCCAACAAATCTAAGGAACGGCTTCTTCCTCTCTTCTCCTGCTGGTGGATGTTGGTGGCCTTACACTTGAATTATTTCAGGAATTTTCTCTAGCAGAGTATGGTCTGTACTCAAGACAAGCAGCGCTCGGAGTTTGATTTAGGTAATACAACATTTTCCATCAATATTTGGCTCAACAGCCTAAGTCGGGTCTCTGGTGCAAGCTTGGTGCAGTCCAGCCTGATTAATCCCATATAAATCAGGCTGTAAATTCTCTTCTGGTATAGATTAAAACCCTCAACCACTCATCTTAGATTGTTCTTGTTTGGTCATGATCTATGTGAGTTTTTGTTCCCTTACAATGCTGTGTGGTGTTTTCGTGGTCACCATGCTCAAACTCCAGTGGGAAAAAAGGTGCTGGTAGCTACTTAGTAATTTCTTGGGTCTCTAAATAAACATTATCTCCTTAGTAAAGTTCATTTCTTCTCGTGCTTTTACATAAGGGACTAGGAAAAATTATGTCATCACTGTCTGTTTAAGGAGAAATGTTACACTAACCTTTCGGATACTTGGAAATTTCATGTAAAGCAAGAACATCTTGACAGGGTATAACTTCACATTTATTCAAAATAAAATGATCATTTATTAAGAAAACAATGTCTGCTGGTGGTAACCCCATTCTGATTTTCTAAATTAGCCCTTCTCCACAACAGGCTCATTATCTAGGAAATGACTGCTGCTAGTACGGTATCAAAAGAAAAAAGGCACAAGTAGCAGGAAGAATATTATTATTATAGAAGCTCCCAGTAGTGCTGCTACCATTAAGATTCTGTCAGAATTTTCATGGGAAGGCTCCTCTTTTCCGATATTTTTTATTTTTACGTGACTATAAAAATCAGCGCCATGTAGGAATGGTCCATTTAAGGTCTGAGGCCGGCAGTGTGTGTTTGCTTTGAGCAGCTCTTGAAAAGTAACTCGATACCGTGAAGTAGCTGTTCTTTGATTCCTATGACTGTGTTAAGGCATGGAGTTTAAACTACCTGCTTTTTCCTCTGTAGTACACTAAATTCACCCATTTTATAATTTCCACCTGGATTTGATCTCTGCCTGTCTCTCTCATCTTCCTCTCCCAAGCTGGGATTCTGTTGGTGGCTCTGTGGGAGACAGTGACTTAGGCAGGAAAACCGTGACTCTCTGATCCCAACTGGAGTTCAGTGGTGACATCACTGGACATTAGGATTTTCCTCTGCTGAGGAAGGTTACTGTTGATTCGCATGATTCTGAACGACTGAAGTTTCAAGCTCACCAGCAGCTCACAAAGCAAACAAAATACATCGCAGAAAAGCCTCGCTGCTTATTTGTTTGTGCAGTTCAGCTGGAATTCCAGAGGTCCTTACCATGCTACCTAAAATATTTACCCCATAGGGCAAAAGGAGTGAAGGGTTTGCTGTATTCTAAGGAAGTGATGGACACCTCTCGGAAGTTCAGTAATGCAGTGTGGGGACATCAGCAGACCATGCACCTGTTACCTTTCTCTGTAGGCAGAAGTGATGTTTGTGAATGGAAAGTGTTTCCTGTGTGTTGGCTGATGTGAAATAATTTGGAGGCCTTCATGCAATACCCACTTGTTGAATATCAGTTTTGCCGGGAGAAAGAAGTCCTGGGAATTCTGATCAGTGTTTTTGTAAAAGGAACCAAGGATCGAGCGGATCTAAAAACTGACCTACCCTTACAGCAACAAAAGTGACCCCTCCAAGGAAGAGGGGCACTGAGAGGAGAGGGAAGGGGTTGGGAAGCACGTGGTGTCCGCCCTGTGACCAGACAGGGAGCAGACCCCCATCAGTGAGCCTGTTACTGTGGGATCTTTATGAAATCTGAATTTGTCACGGGTCTCTTCCTGACCCTCTTGCTTTATTTTGCCGAAAACCTCTTCTTCCAACCACTACCAAGTAGGTGAAAGACTTCTAGTAAAATATTTCTTGACTGAAGTTCTCAGAAGGGCTGAGCAGGGAGCTGCAGCACTGCCTGGCACAGGGAGAAGGGAGCAGTGATTGGGGAAAAGGCAGCAAACCATGGATTTGTGCTTGAGAACGCGCTCAAGGAGAGGTCTGAGCTCATGGGGAGAAGAGTTTGTGGCCAGCGTGGCTACACGGTGTGGGGAGGAGGACTGGTGTCCCTGTGAGAGGGGTTTCTTCCCCGCTGGAGCTGGGAGTCAGGACTGGGATGGTGATGGTGACCCAAGCTCGTCTGTGTTACATAACACGAGCTGGGCAAACCTTTCTGGAAGTGCAGCCGAGCCCGTGTCCTTCCTCACGGACAACGGGATTTTGGTCGCTGTATGAATTCCAAGCAGAGGCTCCTGCTGTCCAGGGCTTCAGCTGTCCAGATAATGTTTGCTTTAGTCTTGTTATGCAAGGACATAAAGTGATGCAAGTACCAGCAAAATGCAAGTTTGGATTTTGTCTAATTATGACCTCCTTAAGTTAATTTTTATGCATCAAAGCTATTTGACATTTGTCAAAACAAATTCAAGTCCCTGGGAGAGATTTTATGACAAACCCGCCATTGATCTGACAGCTTGCTCTCTAGGGAAGGCAGAGTGTGGCTGGCATTAAAGACTTAATGCTTCCAAAGTTCTCCTTTACTCCTGGTCCCAAGGCAGAGTGGCTGGGCCTGGGCGAAGCGGCTGCCACGGTGGCAGCTGGGAGTTTGACAGTGTTATGAAGAATCGCAACTGTTGAGCAGTGGATTGTTACACTGCCGATGACAGCGTTGCAAATTAATTCTGAAATTAACTGAGGGGACATGGAGAGGTCCCACTGTTCCTCGCAAAGGGAGAGGGCAGCGTCGAAATCTCCGGCGAAGCAGAGGGAGAATGGCTCCCCTCGTCCTGCCTGGCAGCTGGGTGCGAGTGCGGGCAATGCGGATGCGTGGCAGCCGCGCTCACCTCGGGAACGCTGAGCCCTGGAGGAGATCAGGAATCCGGGCTGCGGGCTGGGGGCGGGGATGTTTGGGGTTCTCTGTTGCTTTGGTAAATGGTTTATTGCACCTCCTGTGTCTCCGAGATGAGAAATTAGTAGGCTGATATTGCATTTCTATTCTTAAAACAACCTGTTTTTTGCAAAATGAAATAATTTCCCGTATAGCAGCCTTCTCCTAGCCTTTGTCAGATATTATTCAGCCCAGAGTACTTCCAAATACTCAATATTATTTCACCTACGTGTGCAGAATGCCGTCTGCTTCCAAGTTGAGGTATCATTCACTGGTTTGTAGTAGCCATTAACATATGCTTTTCCCATGGTTTGTGTACTTATTCTAAGCATGTGCCTTTTACAATGCAGAACACAAGAGACTTGTTTTGTAAGATTAATGAAGGTCACCAAAATTCTCAAAAGTATTCTGATAATTAAGGCTTTGTTTATCAAAAACAAGTTATATTAAGAGCAAAAAGATTCATGGTAATTATTCATAATCTTAACAATTCAAGTGTAGCCACCTCATTTGTGCATTTAATTCTTCTTGTTAATGTTTTGCATAAATCTGCATAATTACTTGAGTTGCCTGTTGTAATTTTGACAGCTACTCAGTTCATGTGCACTAAAGTATATCAAAAGCTTGATGTGCTGAATATTTATAATTTTACGTATGTTCTTGGGATAATATTTTTTCAACAATATTTTTAGTTTTTGTAAAATTGACATGGAATACTTGGAAAGATTGCCAAACACAGATCTCCATATCAGCACATGATGGAACTAGAGCAACACTTAAAGGTATAGCACCGAGGTTTGGAGGTATTTTACAGAAAATCCAAATGAATTGTGCACACGAACTGTTCTGATCGTTTTCCGGTGGGTGTGTTATACTCCATGTATGTAAAGACGTCCTTTTTTCTTTTTTTTTTTTTTTTTTAAATAAAGTTTTTCAGTGTGTTCTCCGCGTGTGCAAGTCCCACTGGATTTTAGTCCTGGTCCCATACAAAGGAATACCAGGGAAAAGTATGGAGCAGCATTAGCATGGGCAGCTCGCCCCGCTGGCAGCGCTGCGGCACTGCCGGGCTCCCGGGGGGCTCGGAGAGCTCCCTGCCCTCAGTTCAGCCAAACAAAACAGCCCCAACAACAACCCAGTCGGACTTTTGGCTTCCCAAATGCTCCTGCACGTGGAAATTTTGTGGGCGATGGGCTGAGGGTGGCGTTTGTGGGATATAAAGTATAATAGCTTAGCTCAGCCGGGTTGTGGCCCCCTTCACCCCCGGTTCTGGGGAGGGATTCGCTGAGTGGAAGGGTGGCAATGACCCCTTCTGCACACAGAACGAGTACCCCATTCCGTAAGGACAGCAAATACTGAGGGTATTTATAAATATCTTTGTGCTGGTGAATTACAAAAGCAGTTGCTAACTAATTACAGCAGGAAGTTTTCAGTGCATCTGATGAGTGTCTGGCACAGCGCGGTGCGAATCTTCAGTCGGCTCAAATCACACACATTATTCAGGCTTTTTACAAATGTTGACAAAATGCTGGTTTGAAAATTCCTGCTCAGATCCCTCAAAAATACTGTCTCAAGACAGTTTTTGGAAAGACTGTGACTATTATTTTTGAAAGCCTGTGTTCTGCACGCTGAAGTTACCAAGTTTTGCACTTAGGAATAATCTTCCAGCGTGTAAAGCTGGTGTAGAGCTCTGGTGTAAAGCTCTGGTGTAGAAGTGTGTGCTCACTATTCGGGCATGTTTTGACCTTACTAAAATAATGCCGTGCCTCATAATAAAAGCCCCGCGTATGTTTATTAGCTCTTTCATGCAAAAATTCATGTTTTTATATGGAAACCGGTTTGCTTTAAGGCAGACAAAAGGAGGGGAATCCTACTGTAGCCATCAGAGCATTGTTTCCTAGGAAGGAGATTCGATATGAATGAAATGCTGTTGTCCGACAGGAGGGGAAAATGAATGTATTCAAGTGATATCGAAAAGCAGAAAGAAAATCCTTTGCATGCCGATGTTCCAGCCCTCCAGATTCCTCTGCTGTCACGCAGAGTTGGTGCTGTACAGGCATCCTGAACACTTAAGGCACCAGAAATATGGCTTATCCCTCAGTCGTAGATCCACTTCAGGAGGGTAACACCATGGGAGGAAGGAGAAAGATTTAAACCGTTTCTGTTATGCTCAAAATATATTTGGGGTTGATTTAAGAGTAAAAGGAGGAAAAGTGCAGTTGTCATGCCCTGCTATCTTTCACTTTAATGAGCACTCAAATGTAAGTGAAAAATTAAAAGGTTGTTATATTTAGAAATAGCTGGAGCCATACACTCGATGTATGTTGCACACAGTGGGGAATGAGCATAAAAAATGAGGGGGAAAAACCCATCTACTTTGCAGCTATATTCATTAATTAAAAGAAGATTGTTAAACTAAATTTGGAAAGGGAAAAAAAAAAGAAAAAAAACTTCTTTAATTGTGTTTACCCAAAAGCCTTTTCTTCCTAATTTAAATAGCATAAACATCTGGACTAAAGCAATATTAGAATCATGGCAGTAGTCAAGCAAATCTTGTGGAAAATAATGAAATTAGATCCCTGGTGTTGTGACAGAGTAAGGGCAGGATACATCAGTTCGATGTTAATAAAATTTCCATGAATGACTGAATACAATTAAGAAATTGTCAGTTGCGGCAATGAACTTTTGTAGCTCATAGATGTTTGCATCATTTGATTATGCTGGCAATTTAAAATTGTTTGTTAGTGTCTGTGTTGGGATATTAATTATGACCTTTATTACAGCCCACAATTAAACCAGTCATATAGCAACAAGCAGGCTGTGTTGTGGTATTAAAGGATCTGAACTGTTCAGAGCAGGGTCTTGGTGTGTTCAGACCATTCACTGATCATCCAAATTGGAAATTATTTGAAATGATCCAGTACTTTAAAAAACAATTCAGCTGGGTTGAGTAATCCCTTTAATAAAGAAATTTTGGTTTAATAGCATTTTAACAGTTTTAATTGCTAACAACATCTGTAAAACTGTTTTAAAGAAGGGAGAGAGAAAGCATTTTTAACTGTGACTCCAAGACAAGCTTTCTCCTGCTTCAGGAAGAGAAACCAATTATTCATTGGTTAATTAGCTGTAAACAACTTTTTAAAGACACATCCATTATATATGTAATTATTTGGAAAAAAAAGCTTTAATATTATTTGTGCTAATGCATAATTATTAGTGCGTGCTAAAAGGATTAGCAGCATTTAGATGACCACTATTGTTGGGAAATATCAGAGTGGAGAGAGGAGATTAGCATCAGGCAGGAATGTGCAGGGATGGATGCAGCGAGTGCCTGCACCCCTTCAGCAGTGACAACGGACAAATCACACGCACATAAAACAAAGCCTTGCAAGCTGAAACCTCACTTTTTCCTCTTTAATATTTCTCTGATATCAGCAGGAAATATAGCTCCACCAAAGGATTTCTGTACCCAGTGGAAATCGGAGTGATTTTTTTTTTTTTGGACTCCCATGGCACATTTGTCATTTTTTTTTTTTTTTTTAGGACTGCTTAGTCCCTTTATTATTGCACAGCTGACTGGCAACTTTACAATGCCCTCAGCACATCCATTTACTCACTGTTATACCTAATTTACTAAGAAGATGTAAAGTCCTGGTGAAATCTATTTAGGCTTTTGTAATGTGTTGGCTGGAGCAGTGTTTATAGTCATTAGCATATGAATGAAAGGAATCATATTTTAAACATTTAAATATTTTTAATGTGGGTCAAGGGAAACTGTAACATTTGTCCTAACACATTGCAAATTCCAAGTAAGACATCACAGAACCTGCTTGGAATTTGTGTTGATTTACGCCTGTGTTTATCAAAAAAAGGTTTGAGTGTATAAACTAAAATTACAGGAGGAGGCAATTCAGGGCCACATCAATAACAACTTAAGCATCTGAGTGACCTAATTCTGACACAACCACAGTTGTGCTGTGCTGAAATAGTTCTCCTGAATGTATCTAACAAAATAATTTATGTTAAACAGAGACCTGGCATTTCACGTGCCAAGTCCCCATATTTTGGGGGAGATGGAATTTTCCGGAGCCGGTTGTGGGAGTGAGTGGATAAATGGTGTGACAGGAACACCGCGGCTTCCCCTGCAAGGGCCGCGGATGTGCTTTAGCCCTGCCCTGGAAGGATGGACCTGAGCAGTGGGAGATTTGTTCAGTCTCCATGAATTTGGCTGCTTTTCAGCTGCTGCCAGGAATGATGCTAATTGCTGGCACTGGTGACGCTCGCGGTTGTGGTACAGGCACCTGTACCATGGCAGGATTTCTGCTCTTTTCTACAAGAAAACAGCTCTCCATTCTCTTTTCTGAAACTGGAGCAACAGTGTTTGACAGCTCAGAAGGAATAGCATGGGTGATTTTAGCACTGCAGTTCATTGGATATTTGTAATTACCTGGAGTTTAAGGAGAAATTTTGCGCTTTCAATTGGCTGATTTCTTTACAGCATTCATTCTGCGGAATCATTTGGGGGGCTGGAATTTTTGTTTTAGTTGACAAAGAAATTATTACATTTTAAGGGATTTGTGTATTTAAGCATAGATGATTATTCAGGAGGCTTGGTTGCTGCAAATTGGAAGCCTCATAGCTCAATTTACTAATTTATTTTGTGATCTGTGACTAAATTGAGTAAAAATGCAAATACCACGAGCCCTTTACATTTTATCACCAGATCAGTTTACTGATGGGAGGATCAGAGTCACTAAAGAGTTCAGCACTTGTGATTTCTAAGTAGTCAGACTCTAAAAGCATCTGTAGTGGAGACTACAGGAAAAGTTCCATGAGCAGAGGTTTTAATGGAATGCAGTATTTATTTGTTTCTGACATGGAATGCAGAAGCAAAACTTCATTGTCCATTGTGAGGATGTTTTCTTTGTCTCCCATCACATGTGGCAATGAGCCATCACTCCGTGTTGCAGCAAGATCATGGGCTAGGAGGAAACAACCGGGAAAGGCTGAAAGAAACACCGAGTACTTAAATGGGTGCTGGCATTGCCTTTTGATTGCATCTCTGTTCCGAGAGCATGGACAAAAATTATCATCTCTTAAGTCATTTGTGTTTTTAACCAATATTCCCACATGGTCTTAGGAGGTTTTGTTTAAAAATATTTTCATTTAAAAGTATTACAGCTGTTTATTGGGTGCTTATTTGCAAGTCAACCTTAGCAGTGATGTCAGCACCACTTTGGAGGCAGCGCTAGGGCAGAGTCTTCCTGGTGAAACCAGTGGAAGTCGTGCTCCTGCGTCCCAAGGAAGCACATTTGGGTCTACTAATCCCTATTTTTGCAGATCCAGCAGAGGGAGCAGAAGTCCACCGATGGGGTTGCTTTGGACGAAACATTTGGGGTGGCAGATGGGTTGGCAAAAAATTGCTTGTGGAGGTGGGGAACTGCATGAGTCATTCCCCCCATATTCTGAGAAAACTGCTCAATTAAAACACTAAAGATTGCACTGTAATTCAGTAATTTTTCACATCCTGGAATTTCATTTTTTCTTTAGATTCTCCATGAGTTGGTACATGATTATAACAATTGATTAGAACTATTTCCAGCACTTACACCAGTGTAGTGATCCCAATTAGCCAGCAGATAATTGTTTTAGTAGGGAGTAACACCCAGTCCTGTCTTCACACATCAACTCCCCTGCCATGCTGCTGCACTTGTGAATATACAGCAGAAGAATTGCCCCTTCCAAAAAACAATAATTAAGAAAGGATTAGCTGGAGTGCTGCAGTGTTATTTTAAGGTTCATGCCATGGATACAGATCTGTCCTGAGCGCTGTCACCTCTGCCTTAATACCAGGGACAGAAACGGGTGGTGTGGGACTTGCTGCTGAAGGTGGCAGTGGGTGGGCTTTGATTTGCACCCAGCAGAGCTGGAAGCCCCAATGTTTTGGGAGGTACACGAGGGACAATCTTCTGCTGATTTCTGAATTCAGTGGGACCAGCAATGGGGTGCGTCTCCTTAACAAGGAGCATCTCCCACTACTTTTAGAACTCTTGGCAAGTTTAGTCTGATTTGATAAAGTTAAAGTAAGTTTTATCTTTTGTCCTGCTTTTGTCTGGGACAGAGTTAATTTTCATCCCCGTAGCTGGAGCAGTGCTGTGGTTTGGGTTTAGGNGTCAGACCTGTGAAAGGAGCCTTGTGCACAGCCAGGGCTTCATCTGGCACAGAGGGCACAGCAATGTGGTACCAGCTCAGAACCAGGAATCTGTGAGAAAACATCCAAGGTAGACTAACCAGCTCGCAGACTGGTTTTATTCAAATCATATTTTTAATTAGAAGCAGGTCTTCAGTATTTTTAGGAATTTAGCTTGAATAAGCATTTTAGATTCTAACTCATTCAATATCTAAAAAACCAGAAAATGAATAAATTTTTTTTAATGCTTGTGGGCTTTGTTTTTTTTTTTTTTCCTCTCTCTTCTTTCATG